>BLSH010351922.1:13110-25116 GCA_018402905.1 Glandirana rugosa | reverse complement strand
TCTAAGCAACAGCTGGAAACTCTCCCTTTAGAACTAGGAGATGATTTTTGAACAATAATGTGTCACTTACAGCAACAGCTGGAACCTGGCCCTATAGGAGTAGGCAATGGTTTTTGAACAAGAATCTGTCCCTCTAAGCAACAGCTGGAAACTCTCCCTTTAGAACTAGGAGATAATTTTTGAAAAATGATGTGTCACTTACAGCAACAGCTGGAACCTGGCCCTATAGGAGTAGGCAATGGTTTTTGAACAATAATCTGTCCCTCTAAGCAGAAGCCTCTACCTAGTGCAGTCAGATCGCTCAAAGCAGCAGTATGTGAAATCTCAAATTACTCCCACAATCTGATCGTTGTGTATGATCGCACAATCTGATCATTGTGTACGATCGTAACGATCGTTGTGTTAGGCAGGGTTTGATCTGCAATGTGTCACTCAAAGCAGCAGTATGTGAAATCTCAAATTACTCCAACAATCTGATCGTTGTGCATGATCGTAGCAATCGTTGTGTTATGCAGAGTTTGATCTGCAATCTGCAATCTTTCACTCAAAGCAGCAGTATGTGAAATCTCAAATTTCTGCAATCTGTCCCTCAGAGCAACAGCAGTAGTAATCTCAGGATGCAGGATCAGATGTTAAAATGTCTTCAATCTCCCCCTCACAAAAACGCTGACAGCTTCCTCTCCCTACACTAACCCAAGAGCATGTGACATGCAGCACTGTGACTCCAGCTTATAAAGAAGCTGGGTCACATGATGCACTGGCCAATCACAGCCATGCCATTAGTAGGCATGGCTGTGATGGCTTCTAAGGACAAACCAGTGAAATGCTTGTTGATTGGCTGCCCTTCAGCTATTCAACATGCGTGATTAACTACCAGAACCCAGAACCCGAACCCAAACGTTTTTTGAAATGTCCGTGTTCGGGTCTGGGTCCCGGACACCCGAAAGTTCGGTACGGACCCGAACATTACAGTCCGGGTTCGCTCAACACTAGTCACGGCCAATCTCCAGATAGCCAGCAAGGACTACCTCATAACGAATATATATGCCCCCAACAACCCCGATAAACTGTTTTTCGGAGAACTCTCCGTATTCCTTTTAAAAAATAAAATAGTACATAGTAGGAGGAGACTTTAATGCTATCATGGACCCACTTGAGGACAAATCCTCCCCCAAACGCAACCCCCACACACGGTCAGACTCTGCCACCACCCTCCTTGCAGATATGCGCTCCCTACAACTCATAGACACCTGAAGGCTACTGCATCCAACGGACAGTGAATTTACTTTCTTCTCTCACTCCCACTATACCCTTACAAGAATAGACTACTTCTTTTCCACCGATTCCCTCATACCCATGTTGAAGGAGGCAGTCATCCACCCCATAGCGATATCAGACCACGCACCCATCTTGATATCCCTACTCCTCACTGACAGACAAAAACCCCACAATTTAAGGAGATTCCCTACATACCTACAACACAAAGAGACTTTATACATTTTTTAAACGCAGCATGGCAGGAATACAGCTCTCAATTCCACCCATGCTGATAACCCCAATTTGTTCTGGGAAGCTGGCAAGGCTTACCTCCGAGGCCGTATCATCTCCTCTACTGCCTCGTCTAAAAACATATACTATCCAACTACAAAACAGCCAGTGAAAGGCTCAGGATTGCACAACTATCCCTATCTATATCCAGTACCCCAGACACGAGAGCCGAATGGCTGTTGGCCAAGAAAGCTTTTGACTCTTGGACCGATAACTTGGAACTAACACAAAGAGCACAATTCGAAGCCACCATGCACAAATACGGCAACAAAGTCGGCAAACTGTTAGCCTGGCTACACTCCCACCCACATCACATCTCTGCAGGACCCCTCGGGCGCTATATGAACCGTCCCCAAAAACATATGCCAGATAATGCTAAATTATTAAAAATCGCTATATGCACCAGACACCTTAGACAAGAATGTAGCATGTTCTTTTCTGGACCAAATACTTCTACCTAAAATTACCCCCGTCCAACTGGAGTTACTGAATTCACCAATCACATCAGAAGAAATAATTAACACTATACGCCAACTAGCGTCTTCTAAAGCTCCAGGCCCTGACGGTCTTACTGGAGAATTTTACAAGTCGTTCCAAGATATGGTGACTGCTAGCTGTCTATTCCAAAACTTGGGAAGGGGGAGAATACCCTCCCCCAGGGAACCAAGCTACCATAAAACTACTTTCCAAAAAAGGGAAAGACCCCACTGAGCCCGGGCTCATATAGACCTATTTCTCTACTCAACATAGATGTAAAAATCCTCTCCCAGATTGTAGTGACCAGATGGCCTCCAAAATCCCACACATATTTGACCCAGCCCAATCAGGCTTTGTTAAAAGGCAGAACAGCCACGCTAAACATCAGGAAAGTGTTAGCGGTCTTGGAGGGTGCCAAACGAACCTCGGGAGGGGGGGGGGGCCAGGCCATCATCACCCTGGATCCCGAAAAAGCCTTTGATAATGTTAGTTTCGAATGGCTCTACATGGTACTTTCAAGGCTAGGCTTTGAAGGTCCCTTTACTCACTTAATAAGCTCAATGTACTCCACACCTGCGGCCAGGCTGGTGGTGGCTGGCCTCCTCACTGACTAATTTAATCTCCACAAAGGCACCAGACAGGGCTGCCCCCTTTCACCACTCTTATTCAATTTGGCCATTGAACCCCTCTCCAGATACATAACTTATCATGCCCCTCTGCATGGGATAAAATGCTGAGAAAAGAAACTTTGTTCCTCACTCTTCGCCGATGATGTTCTCATATTTACAGCCAACCCGGCAGCAGACATGATAACCATAAAAAATATCTTTGATCAATTTAAACTATGCTCATGTCTCCGCATCAACTACCATAAAAGTGAAATTCTCCCAATAGGATCCTCCCACAACCCCCCTTGGACCCACAACTCACCCTTTACGATCGCCCGCTCTTACATCACTTATCTCGGTGTCAAGATAGGGAAACTGTCCTCCTCTTTATATCACCTTAACTTCCCACCTCTTCTCACTAAACTCACTCAAGAATTGAACACCTGGATGGATCTCCTGCTCTCGCTCATGGGGAGGTCTCACTTACTCAAGATGGTCAGCTTTGTGCGCCTATTGTATCCCTTTCAAACTATTCCGCTACTACTCAAACACAAGCACATCCAAATCTTTTTTTTTTTTTCAACTTGTTTTTATTGAATTTTCAAGATACAGAGATAGAAAATACAGGATATCAAAAATAGTTGCGTAATGAACAGGGTGAGCATCTCACAAGTACAAAGTATGTTGCATATATCATTCTGAAGAGAGTTGCAGTGCTTCATGCTTGTCAGAAATCCTTAATACACTTATCTTTTTTTTTTTTTTGTTCCATAAGTTTTTATTGAGATATAAAATCAGTTTACAGAAGGAAAAAAGCAAGTCAGACAAAATATCATAAAGTTACAACAATAAAGGATTGTAGATAACGTTGACCAGCTCAAATTTTTGAATGTCATAGGCATTAGGATCATATGCCTCCAAGGCATATAACTGCAACATAGCAAACAGCTGATAAGATTCAGGTCATTAAATACCAAAAGAGAGTTACTCACTGTATTAGGGAAGGATATTTGGGGGGGAGCTTGGTAAGGGCCCAAGTGAAGAAGGTATTAACCTATGATATGTCGTATTTTTTTATGGTCAAATCTGGGTTTAATTCTGATTAAGAAAGTGGTGTTTTTTGGGAGAGATTCCCGGTTACACAAGGATATGGGAATTGTGTTAGTTAGAAAAATACTAGAAAGGAAGAAGGAAAGATAGAACGAAGAGGGAAAATGGATAAGGGAGAGGAGGCAGAGAGGAAGCGCCATCCACATTTCCTCCAGCCACCGGACCCCCACGCCTGTGAGTAGCTAAAATAGCTAGGGGGGGTTTCTATTCAGGGTCAGATTTGAATAGGTGCCATCTGTGCCAGGTTGCTAAGAACTTGGGATGTACTTCCCGTGCGATACTGATGAGCTCTTCAATTCTTTCAGTATAGTTTAGCCTCCAAAACCACTCCTCTTTTGTGGGGATGTTTGGTGTCAACCAATTAGATGGGATACACTGTCTAGCTGTGTTTATCATGAACATAGTTAGTGACTTAAGGTAACATCGTTTTGGTAAAGTGTTATGATGAAGTAAGTATGTTGCAGGGGAGAAAGCAATGTATTCCTTTGTGACCGCAAATGTTAGATCATGCACCATCTTCCAGAATTCGGTTATACGTGGGCATGTCCACCATATGTGGAAGAAGGACCCACATTCTGCATTGCAGCGCCAGCATCTATTTGGGGTGGATGGGGAGAACTTATGGATAAGTTCAGGTGTTCTGTACCACCTTGATAGGATTTTGAAACTGCATTCCTGAGTGGCTATGTTAAGTGAGCCTTTGTGTGTGTAATGACAAATAGTTTCCCAGTCCTCTTCTGTTAACTGTGAGTCAAGATCATGCTCCCAAGCGGTGCAAGTGAGATCAGGAAAAGTAGATTGACCCACAAATAGGGAGGAGTAGAGGGTGGAGAGTAGATGTCTCTGAGGTGTTGTTTTAGAACATAACTCCTCAAGAGTAGTAAGGTCTTTGGTCCAGTGTGTTGAAGTCGTTGGTTTAGTTAAGTAACTCCTTATCTGCAGATAAGGCCATTTGGGGATTGAGTTAGGGGTGAGAAGATTGTTTAGTTCCTCCCAAGATAGGAGTGATTTATTTCGGAAGAAATGCTTCACTAGCACCTCTTTGTGGGGCCAATTTTTGGTTAAGAAATTACTCTCCATGCCCGGTTCGAAGTCTGGATTTTGTCTCAGAGGAGTTAAGGGGCTGAGCCATGGGGTTGGGTTGGATTTCTTAAAAGCGTTTTGGAAACAAGCTATAGTTGGGCCTATCAGGGGATGAAGTTTGCTTTCCAAAGGAATGTGGCTTGGATGAAGCCAGGGGGAAGACTTTAGATTGTGTGTCAGGATTCTGTGTTCCAGGGGGACCCAGTCTTTGCAAGACGAGTGGATATTCCAGTCCACTATGCGTGTGAGGTGAGCTGCCTGGGAGTATCGGCGTAGATCGGGGAGAGCAATTCCTCCTTTGTGTTTGGGAAGAATCAATCTGTCATACTTGATTCTCTGAGGTTTGTTTTGCCAAATGAAAATTGAGAAGGCCTTTCGGGCTTCTTTGAAAAATGCATTTGGGATATGGATGGGGATTGTTTGGAATAGATATAAAAATTTAGGTAGCGTCATCATTTTAAGAAGGGATGCCCTTCCAAACCATGAAACCTTTAGGGCGTTCCACCGTTTGAGGTCCTCTTTGGTTTCTTTCAATATTGGGGTGAAGTTATATTGAAAAAGGTTTGAGAGGGATTGGGGAATCTTGATTCCTAAATAGGTTATGGAGTCTGTGGCCCATTTGAAGGGAAAGTTGGCCTGACATTGCTGTTCTATTTCTTTGGAAAGCGTTATATTTAGTGCCCAAGATTTTGAGTAGTTGATTTTAAAATTTGAAATTTGATGAAAGTGGTCCATGATTTTCAATAGGTTTGGGATTGTTGTAATAGGTTCAGAAAGAAAAAGTAGGAGATCATCTGCAAACGCTGCAACCTTGTATGTATGATCCGAGATCGTCACGCCTTTAATGTCCGAACTCATTCTTATTTTATTAAGAAGAGGTTCCAGTGTAAGCACAAATAAAAGAGGTGATAAGAGGCAGCCCTGTCTGGTGCCATTATGAAGCTTAAAGGCGTCCGACAGGTGGCCGTTTGTTCGTACTCTGGCTGTGGGATTTGAATATAGTGAGTTTATGTATGATAACATTATTTTGGGCATTCCCATGTTTTGGAGTACTGCTTGTATATAGTCCCAGGCCACTCGGTGGAACGCCTTTTCGGCGTCTAGAGAAAGGAAGAATCCCTTTCTAAATTTTTTCTCTCGGTTCAACCAATGGTGAATGTTCAGGGCCTTAATTGTATTGTCTCTTCCCTCCCTACCTGGAACGAAGCCTACTTGGTCTAACGAGATAAGGGTAGGGAGGAGTGGGAGCAGACGGTTGGCCAAGATTTTTGCAAATATTTTGACATCGACATTTATGAGCGATATGGGTCGATAATTGGTCACCAGGGCAGGGTCTTTCCCTTCTTTGGGTATAACCGCTATGTGTGCTTCTAAGAGATGTGGAGGGGGATGTTTGTAAGACTCGAGTGAACGAAAGGCAGAGAGAAAAAAAGGCGTGAGGATCTCTTTAAAAGATTTGTAGTATTGAAGGGGTAATCCGTCCAGGCCCGGGGCTTTACCTACTTTCATGTCCTTGATTGCTTTCTCAAATTCTAATTCTGAGATGGGCGTTTCTAAATTGTTTATTTGATCTGTTGTTAAGGGGGAAAGGCCATATCTGGAAAGGAATGTTTGTATGTCTTGGGTTTTTTTTTTGCAGGGTTAGAGGCGTACAGATGGTTTGGGGGGATGTTGTACAATGATTTGTAGTATACTTCAAATTGGTGTGCAATTTTATCATTGGAGGAGTGGATCGTGCCTTGGTTATCTCTAATATGATGGATGGTGTCGCTACTTTTTTTGCTCTGTACTGCTTTAGCTAAAAGTCTTCCACTTTTGTTCCCTTGTTCATAGAACATTTTATGTCTAAGAATATACTGTCTTTTGGTTCTGAGATTCAGTTCCTCTAGTAAGAGTTTTCTGGTATTTGTGAGTTCTTGAAATGTGGCTGAGGCGAGGTTTTGTTTGTGGGATGATTCTAGTGAGCGAATTTTGGTTAGAAGGGTGGAAATCTTTGTTTGCTGTTGTTTTTTTATTCTGGCAGCTATTTTAAGAAGCTCTCCGCGAACCACGCACCTGTGGGCCTCCCAGACAAACAGCTTTGAGGTTTCCTGGACATTGTTTTCTAAAAAATAATTCCGTAGGCAGGATGTAACATCCTCTCTATCTTTTGAATCATTAAGTAAAGATGGGTTAAGTCTCCATGTTTTGGTCCTGGACGTTTTTTCTGGGAAGGTTAGTTCTACCGTTATGGGGTGGTGGTCAGAAAATGTCATCGGTTCTATTGTGGCCTTATGTAGGTAGGGTAGATCTTGCTGGGTTATGAATATATAATCAATTCTGGAATACTTCTGGTGAATCGGGAAGAAATATGTGTAGTCCTTTACTTGAGGGTTAACTGCTCTCCATGTGTCGTGTAGTAAAAGGTTGTGTAATTGCAATTTAATTTGTTTTAGTGCCCTGTATGGAAGGGCTGAGGTGCCCATTGAGGTATCGAACAGTGGGTTGAGCGGTACATTGAAATCCCCTCCTAGAATTAATATGCCAGACATGAAGTTTAGAAGGGTGTTTCCTATGTGACGGAAGAAGGGAACCTGTTTGCTATTAGGTGCGTAAATGTTCGCTATCGTGATGGGGTGTCCTTTCAGTGTGCCCTTCAGGAATAAATATCTACCCTCTTGGTCCGAGAGGGTGTCTTGCACATTAAAAGGGGTGTGCTTGGAAATGAGGATTGAGACGCCTTTAGTTTTAGAGTCAATGTTGGAAGAGTGGTATACAGAGGTAAATCTTGCATTTTTTAACTTTGGGATCTTGTTTAATTGAAAGTGGGTCTCCTGTATTAAGATTATATCAGTTCTCAATTTGTGTCCCTCTCTAAGTAAGAGAGACCGCTTTTCGGGAATGTTAAGACCCTTGGCATTGATGGAAACCACTTTCAGTTTGAGAGGAAATTTTTGGGTGTTTGGTTGAGGCATAGTTGTGGATAACTTGGTTTAGAGGTCACTGCTAATATTCACTGAATGGGCTAATTCTGGGTTGGCGAGGGGATCCGGTGACCGAGGGGAAGAAGAAGAAAAAAAAAAAAAAGAGAGAAAGCAGGAAGAGAAAATAAAGAAAGAAGGGAAAATTTAAGGAGGGAGCAGAGAAATAGCACGTATTAAAGGGAGGGGAACTTGTAGGGATACAAGTTACAATACACTCCGGAGGAGGATATAGGCCTGCTAATCCTCCTTAGATAGCGATAGGGGAGGGGAATCCGGTGAGGTCAAGAGAGAAGTATATAACTCTCTGTGTGGGGGAGTAGTCAGATAGCAGAGGTTTCTGGAAGCTTTCCTGTGGTGTTGGAGCTGGGATAATGAGTGTGTAATAGGAAATATGGATAATATCATATAGCTGTGATGATAAGGGGAGGGGAGGTGTGCAGCCCTTTTGGTTAAATGGCGGGTCTATGTAGGGCCGCTATAAACCCTGCTATTGTTTGGTGCTGCAGGGTATTGTTTTGCCAGTATAGGAAGGTTAGTGGTGAAGGGTGTAGAGTATTACCTTTCTTAGGATGGGGGGACTGTTATTGAACATAGCTACTTTAGATTATCATATGACATGAATTTAGCAAATCTATCAGAGATTTAAGGCTAGAGTGTGAGAAGCAAACCAGATAGTCGGGGGAGTAAGGAATTGCCTTGATCCCGGTGTTGTCCGGGAAATTTGTCTTTAGGGCTTATCCCTGGTTCCCAGGGATTAGGGTGTCCATCTCTGGGGTCTCGGGATCCCCGGCACCGCTCAAAACAGCACCAGGAATCCCGCCACCCCGGCAGGAGCCTGCTGACACAAATGCATATCACAGTAACAGCTGAGCATATCCTGTGTAAACAGTAACTTAACATACAATAGAAACTCACATGACCTCTAGATTGAGCGTCTCTTTGGTATGTTCTTTGATGGAACGTGAGTGGATTCCATATAACTGGATGAATTCTATAAAAAGAGCATTGGTTAAGAGGAAATACAAAAACCTGTAAGACAATTGGAGGTATATTATCCAAGTAACAAGACAGTCGCATCAACATATTTAACTAAGAGAACCTTTAAACAGCCCTGGTGTAGTAAGTACAATGACATAAGATGCCTTAGTCCCCTTAAAGTTAGTTCATTCAGGTAGCGGATGTGGCAAGATTATTTTAGAAGAATAAGCAACATGTGGTTGCTAATGGTATCAGGTTCAGTCTTTGTTTAGGAAGGTTGGTTTGTCCTGTATATCTTCTGTGAGTCAGAAAAGGTGAATACATCTATGTATCTAGAAGCGTGTTTTATATTCCTTTGCGTTGAAGATCTGAGATTGAGGCATTGTCTCTGGGTGAGGTGATACAGTTAGTTTTAGCCTCTATGTGGGAACTGGGGATATTCCTGGGGTAGGATATGGCGTACTACAAGGCAATTAACCTTAAGTCAATGTTTAAATAGTAACGAAAAACGGGCGATCTGTCTTGTCTGTGTTCAATTCGGTTGTTTAGATGTCAATGTGATCCCTTCTGCGAGGGGGGGAAGCCCCTGGGCTTCTATGATTGTCATCTCTGCGGTTTTGGTTAAGTGGTGGGGAGTTTGAAGAGTTTCTGCGTCTTCTGTCTCAATGTCTTTGGGCTATGGGAATGCTGTCGTTTGTTACTTCGATAAAGTTATCTGCAATGGAAAATGAACTATACCATTCTGGGACTTCAACTACAGGCATGTTCAGGGTTTCGCAAAATGCCTGGAGGTCATCTGGAGTGCGTAGGTAAGCGGAGTGTCCCCTCCATGTGGCTGACAGGCAGAAAGGGAAATTCCATCTGTATGGAATCCCCCTACTACGGAGTTGATCTAGTAGGGGTCTCAGTGCTCTTCTGTGATTTAGTGTGATGGTGGAGAGGTCCTGAAAGAGTTTAATATCTGTGCCATTAAGCTGAACTCTGTTACGTTCGCGTGCCTTCCTGAGAATAGCTTCTTTAAGTGGAAAGTTAACTAGACAGCAGACAATGTCTCTTGGAGGATCAGTGTCTCGCCCCTTAGGCCTTAGTGCCCCGTGGATCCTTTCCATCTCTATAGGGGAATCTGCTGGTCTTTCCAGTAGATCGTTGAACAGACCAGAGACTGTTTGTTCTATTTGGTGTTGTTCAACGGACTCTGGAATGCCTCTAATGCGAATATTGTGGCGTCTGCCCCGATTATCCAGGTCTTCGAGATGTCTGTGCATCTCTATGATGTGGGAAAGGTTTAAGTCTGTTGATCTTTGGACTTGCTTGATTGCCGCCGCATGGCGTGAGGCAGTTTGTTCAACTACCCCGATTCGCGTAGAGACTGCATGAATTTCCGTCTTGAGATCTGAAATTGCTGCAGTAAGAGTGGCTTTTATATCTGCTGCTACGGCGTGTAGGTCACCGAGATTTAGTGGTTGGTTCAATGTGGCAGGAGGGGAGATATTTGTGCGGGCTGAGCCGCCTTGTGCGTTTGTACCTGTAGAATTCTCACAATCCATTTCTGAGACTGCACGGTTCTCGCCCCCCGCCATCCTAAACATTGCTGGGATATTACCCGGTGTTTGGGGAGCTGAATCCTTGGAGTTGCGGGTCTGCTGTGGGATTTGATCAGTTTTCCCCATCTTAAAGGGTTACTTTGCAGGATATTGAGTCCCTTGGAGGATATGGAGCTCCTTGCCACAGGAGGGCCTAGTTTAAGCGGCCATCATTGTGTGGAATGGGATCAGGAGAGAGAGAAAAGCTATTTATGGGAATAAAGTGAGGGAAGCAAAATGTCGACTTTATCAGACCAGCTTGAGTGTTACAGTGGGGGACAGTATATTAGAAGTTAATTTTGGATGAAATATTCTTCAGCTGGTTGCAGGAAGGATACAGTCTGATGGTGTGAGCCGTTTGTATGGACGTCCATGAGGGTGCTCTTAAATTTAGTCCCCGGCTTTGCGGCTGCTGCTAGGCCCCATTTTTATTTGGGAGGTAATAAAAACATCCGGATGCTCAGCTTTGGATGACAAGGGCCCCCGGGGAGATCAGGAATGATGTTGAGGTCTCTTGGGGTGAGAGGATGGTGGAGTTGAGTGACTAAGACTGATGCGGGGTTAGGCCTCAATATGGCGCCTGGCGCGGTGATAGAGACCTAGTGACAGTCTTTCTCCTCGGGCTGCTTGGGCTCCCTGGGGCTTATCAAGCTGCTTTCCAGCAGGATTAGGGTTTAGGGCAGCAGGGGATGATGTCGCAGGGGCTTACCGTTTGACGGTGTGCCGGGATGCAGATGGATTGCTTTGGGAGAGCTTGGTGTCCGCGTCTCCCGCTCCGGTCCGCTCTCCTCTCCTTCTGTCCCCCAGTTCGGCTTGCGAGCTGCTTGCAACGTTCCCCTGAGTGGGATGAGGACTCTGGGTTGTAATTGTGCGGTCTTGGGTATGGATGTTGAGGTAATATGGAATTGATAAATAGCTTTTTCTTTCTCAGAGGAGCAGAGCTCAGTAATCTGCGTCCGTCTTCCTCTGCAGCTGGCCACGCCCCACACTTATCTAAGTAGAGATACTTCGCACATGGTGCAGGATTGCAATGTACATTGGTGATATAATGCTCAGAATATTGATTCGAATTAGTGGGGTTGTGGGTAATGGGAAAGGGAGGGGGTTAGGGGTTTTAACTAAAACAAGAAAGTAGGAAATAGGAAATTAGGAGAATAGTTCACCATATTATTAAATGGAAGAGGGTGTCTGTTGAGTCTTTTAAGTACCAACTGTTCACCCATGTAGAGACGATCTAGTCGTCTGCAAGCTGTTCCCTCCAGACCTCCCAGGACGCCTTGAATGCTTTGCGTTTGGCTAGGCTATTTATCAAAAGAGATTCGGTTTGCGTTTCGTAAGTTCCGCAGGACCCTCCAGACCTCCCTTGTCGAACGTCTGCTGATCTAGCAGAGATGTACCCACTTGTCAACCATGAATTTTCTGAGTTGTCTGTGGGAGAAGGTAAATTATTATACCACTTGATAAGAGGATTAAAGGATAAAGGATGAAAGAACAAAATCAATTTTGGGGATTGGGGGAGGGAAAGGGTAATGGGTGTTGGGGTGATTAAGCTTAGTTATAAGACTCGTAATATAGTGGTTACATGTAACGTTAGGACGTGGTACACGCTTCATAGAGATGAATCTATTCACACCCCGCACCGGTCGACGTCTCCTT
>BLSH010351921.1:0-11447 GCA_018402905.1 Glandirana rugosa | reverse complement strand
AGTTCTGTACACCAGGCTCGTGTACACACACATATAAATAAGAACTGCTGTATGCATTTCTCCTATTACACCGGCTCCCCCTACCTGCCTGACGAAGTAGCGCAGGATCCCCTAACATCGGACCTGCAGCTAAGGAAACGCGTCGCATTACAGTGACGTCATTGCCCTCGGACACACTCGGCAGCGCTTCCCAGACCCACACCTGTATTGTGCTGCTACAGCCGGCTTATTATGACCATCCTGGCGGCCGCAGGAGCGGTATGGGACAGTACTTTCATCCGACGAAGCTGAGGACACTGACGGTGGACAATCTCCCTCAAGGGATAGTCGTTGCATGCCCTATGAACACTTGGAATTTGTGAGTGTTTTTAAACCTGTTGTATTAAAGCTAAACTTTGCTGCTGCACTCAGAGGCGCCTCTCCTTGTTTTTTTCTGTTTTTTTTAAATGTTCACTATTTTTTTCACTTATGTCGCAAAAAAAACCCAGAAGTGATTAAATACCACCATAAGAATGCTCTATTTCTGTGAAAAAAAGATAAAAATTTTTGTTTGGGTGCAGTATTGCATGACTGAGTAATTGTCATTCAAAGTTTGAGAGCGCTGAAAGCTGAAAATTGGTCTGGGAAGGAAGGGGGTATAAGTGTACTCCACCTCAGAACCACCTCTGAAGGGAATCTATTCCACATTTTCACAGCTCTAACTGTGAAGAAACCTTTCTGTATTTGGAGATGAAATCTTTTTTCCTCTAGACGTAAAAAGTGCCCCCTTGTCCTCTGTGATGACCTTAACCACTTGACCACTGGGCAATTAAACCCGTTTCCTAACCAGACCAATTTTCAGCTTTCAGTGCTCTCACATTTTGAATGACAATTACTCAGTCATACTACACTGTACCCATATGAAATTGTTGTCCTTTTTTTCAGACAAATAGAAATTTCTTTTGTTGGTATTTAATGACCATTGGGGTTTTTATTTTTTGCTCTATAAATGGAAAAAGAACGAAAATTTTGTAAAAAAATGCATTTTTCTTTGTTTCGGTTATAAAATTTTGCAAATTAGTAATTTTTCTTCATACATTTTGGACAGCATTTATACTGCTACATATCTTTTGTAAAAATAACCAAAATGAGTGTATATTATTTGGTCTTTGTGAAAGTTATAGAGTCTACAAGGTATGGTGCCAATCACTGAAAATTGATCACACCTGATGTACTGATGGTCTATCTCATTTCTTGAGACCCTAACAAGCCAGGAAAGTACAAATACCCCCCAAAAATATTTATTAAGAGGCATGGCGAGTTTTTTGAAGTTGTAATTTTTTCCCACAATTCTTTGCAAAATTAAGGATGGGCACTGTAGTGGCATGGATGTGTCACGGATGAGAACTGATATGGTATGGATGAGCATGAACGAGGAATTAATGAGCATGGATGGGGTGGATGAGCCATGGATGGGGATGACTGAGCATGGATGGATGGATAAGCATGGATGGGGATGGCTGAGCATGGATGCATGGGTGAGCAATGATGGAAGGGTGAGCACAAATGCATAGGTGAGCATGAATGCATGGGTGAGCATGGATGCATGGGTGAACATGGATGCATGGGTAAGCATGCATAGATGGGTGAACATGGATGCATGGGTGAGCACAGATGGATGGCTGTGCCCAGATGCATGGGTTTAGCATGCATGCATGGGTGAGCACGGATGCATGGCTGAGCTAGGATTCATGGCTGAGCACGGTTGCATGGGTGAGCACAGATGGATGAGTGAGCATGGATGCATGGGTGAGCACAGATGGATGGCAGAGCATGGATGGATGGGTGAGCATGCATGGACAAGTGAGCACAGATGCATGTGTGAGCACGGAGGCATGGGTGAGCATAGATGGATGGCGGAGCACGGATGGATGGGTGTGCATGCATGGATAAGTGAGCACAGATGCATGGGTGAGCATGGATGCATGGGTGAGCACGGATGCATGGGTGAGCACGGATGCATGGGTGAACATGGATGCATGGGTGAGCACAGATGCATGAGTGAGCACGAATGCAAGGGTGAGCACGGATGAGGCTGGATGGGTGAGCACGGATGCATGGGTGTGCACGGCTGGATGGGTGTGCACGGATGCATGATTGGGCACGGCTGGATGGGGAGCATGGCTGCATGGGTGAGCACGGATGCATGGGTGAACACGGATGCATGGGTGAACACGGATGAGACTGGATGGGTGAGCATGGCTGGATGGGTGAGCATGGATGGATGGGTGAGCACGGCTGGATGGGTGAGCACAGACACATGGGTGAGCATGGCTGGATGGGCGAACACAAATGCATGGGTGAGCATGGCTGGATGGGTGAACACAGATGCATGGGTGATCATGGCTGGATGGGTGAACATGGATGCATGGATGGGCATGGCTGTATGGGTGAACACGGATGCATGGGTGAGCATGGATGCGGCTGGATGGGTGAGGATGGATGGATGGGGGGTCCAGACTGGCACATAGCAGTGCTGTAGGCACTTCAGATCCTGCCCACAACACTGCTGCTTCTCATCTCTCCCCCCTCTCCTCTCACACTGCACTGATCGGTGTGGAGAGGGGAGAGACAAGCCGGCTTGTTTACATCTGATCGCTCCATCATTTGACGGAGCAATCACGTGGTAAACGGCCGCTGCGACCGGCCATTTACCATGATCCGTGATGCGCCGGGTCTCACGGACCTGGCAGTCATGGATGCTCCCGGGTGCGCGCCCCAGGGGGCACTCAGGAACATGATTCTGGGAGGACGTTATAGTACGCCCTCCCAGAATAATGGATCCACCTTGCGGCCGCATAATTACATTACATAGTTGGCAAGTGGTTAAAGTGAATAACTCAACACCAAGATCACTATATAGACCATTTATATATTTGTACATGTTGATCATATCCCCCCTTAATCTCCTCTTCTCAAGAGAGAATACATTTGGCTCCTCTAATCTTTCCTCATAACTGAGCTCTTCCATGCCTCTTATCAGTATGGTTTCTCTTCTCTGCACTTTCTCCAGTTCCCCAATATCCTTTTTGAAAACTGGTGCCCAAAACTGAACTGCATATTCCAGATGAGGTCTTACTAATGATTTGTACAGGGGCAAAATGATCTCTCTCTCTCTGGAGTCCATACCTATCTTAATAAAAGAAAGGATTTTACTTGCTTTGGAAACCACAGCTTGGTATTGCATGCCATTATTAAGCGTATGATCTACCAAAACCCCCAGATCCTTCACTATTATGGATTCCCCCAGTTGTACTCCCCCTAGTATGTATAATACATGCATATTCTTAGCCCCCAATTGTATAACCTTACATTTATCTACATTAAACCTCATTTGCCACATAGTTGTCAATTTAACAGTGCATTGAGGTTGGCTTGTATGTTGGAGACATCCTGTAAGGATGTTATTCCACTGCATAGTGTCATCTGCAAACACTGAAATGGTACTTTTAATCCCAGACCCGATATTATTTATAAAGATATTAAAAAGTAAGGGTCCCAACACTCAACATTGAGGTACACCACTGATAACCTTAGACCATTCAGAGTAAGAATCATTAACCACTACTCTCTGAATTCGGTCTTTTAGCCAGTTTTCTATCCATTTACAAATGGATCTTTCCAAGCCTGTAGACTTTACCTTACACATTAGCCGTGTTTTGGGAACAATGTCAAATGCTTTTGCAGAATCCAAGTGTATCACGTCCACAGCCACGCCTCTGTTCAAGGTTTTACTTACCTCCTCATGAATAGAAATCAGGTTTGTTTGACAACTTCTGTCTTTCATAAATCCATGCTGTCTGTTGCTTAAAATATTTTTTTCCAACAAGAACTCATCTATGTCGTCTTTTATTAAACTCTCCAATATCTTCCCGACTATAGTAGTTAAACGAACAGGTCTATAGTTACTCGGTAAAGACTTTGATACCTTTTTAAATATAGGCACCATGTTGGCCCTACGCTATTCCAGTCATTAACGAGCCCCTAAAAATTAAATACAATGGCTTTGAAATGACAGAGCTCAATTCTTTTAGAATCTGTGGATATATGCCATCTGGTCCAGGTACTTTATGCACCTTTATTCTGTCTAAATACTTCTGGGCCTGATCTTGTGGGGCTTTTTTTTTACTACTTTAGAAAAGTCATGCTTGTGAATAAATATAGAGTAATATAATATCAATAAGAGTCCCTTATGCATTCTGATGGGGAAGCCCAATTTCAATCAGCCCTCCTCTCGTAGACCCCCACAACCACTGGGCTGTGGGGATGAAGTGATTTGCCAAGAGGATCCCCCCAGGGAAGGTACCTTCTCCATGTGAAGTGCATGTGGCCTGGCAAGGTTTGGATCTGATATGAACTTTGGGGAGATACAACGTGTTTTTTTTTCATATTGTTTCTGTGGGGCTCCCTCTTAGAATCCGTACTAGACTCTAAGGGCCTGGCATAGTATGTGGTTTATATGTTGTTCTTTTTGCTTGAGACATTCATAACAAACCCTCATTAAAAATTATCTGGTATGTATTTATCATCTGGGATAAGGGTCTGGTATAGATTAAGGGAATCCCCAGTTTCTTTGTTTACAAAGAGAACAACATGAGTAAGAACTAGCATTTACCAGCAGGTTAAAAGGCATTTTTATTTCTTTGTAAATGCCAGTTTTGCATTAGTAGGTTTACATCATATAGATGTGCAACTTGACAGACAGATCAAGGACATCCCCCAGGTATGTTTCCAAACATTTTTGCATTTTTAACCGCCCCCTATGCCATTTGCTTGACATTGATGCTAAAAAGAAAGTGAAAAAATCCTGATTGGAGTTGAGCGAACCCGAACTGTAAAGTTCGGGTTCGTACCGGACTTTAGGGTGTCCGTGCCCCGAACCCAAACCCGGACATTTGAGAAAAAGTCCGGGTTTGGGTTCGGGGTTCAGGTATTTTTTGCGCCTTTTGAATAGCTGCAGGGCAGCCAATCAACAAGCGTTTCACTCGTTTGCCCTTAGAAGCCATCATAGCCATGCCTACTAATGGCTTGGCTCTGATTGGCCAGTGCATCATGTGACCCAGCCTCGATATGAGCTGGAATCACGTAGCGCTGCATGTCACATGCTCTCAGGCTAGTGTAGGGAGAGGATGCTGCTGCTGCTGTGAGGGGCAGGTTACCGTTATAAAATCATCTCATACTGGTATAGGGAGAGGTTCCTGCCGCCGCTGTGAGGGACAGATTACTGTTATAAAATCCTCTCATAATGGTATAGGGAGAGGTTCCTGCCGCTGGTGTGAGGGATAGATTGGCGTTATAAAATCATCTCATACTGGTATAGGGAGAGGTTCCTGCCGCTGGTGTGTGGGATAGATTACAGTTATAAAATCATCTCATACTGCTATAGGGAGAGGTTCCTGCTGCTGGTGTGAGGGACAGATTAGCGTTATAAAATCATCTCATACTGGTGTAGGGAGAGGTTCATGCTTCTGGTGTGAGGGATAGATTAGCGTAAAACTATAAAATAGTACATTTGCGTCCAGAATGAGGAGAGCGTCAAATAAGGGACGTGGACGTGGTGCTGCTGGTGTTGGTGGTGCTGGTGAAGCTCCTGTTGCAAGGATAGGACGTGGTCAATCTGTGCCAGCTACACGCACAAGTGAAACACCTTACTCAGGTGCGAGTAGCCGACAGAACCTTCAACGTTATATGGTAGGCCCGAATGCCGCTCATTAAATGGTGAGGCCAGAACAAGTACAGGCGATAGTAGATTGGGTGGCTGACAATGCCTCCAGTTCCTTCACATTGTTTCCCACCCGGTCCCTTGCTGAAAGCTCAGAGCTGGCACCTGAACCCCATGGCCATCTGTCTTTCACCTCAGCCCCTTGTAAATCAGCCAAGCAGTCTGAGCCCCAACTCATGCAGCAGTCTCTTATGATTTTTGATGACTCTGCTGGTGTGCATTCCGTGGCCCATCCACATAGCCCTGCCCCAGAAGTGGAAGACATTGCGTGCACCAATGCCCAACCACTTCTGTTTCAGGATAAGGACATGGAAACACCACCGCAGCAGGTCTCTGATGATGACGAAACTGCTGCGGCTTTCTACAGTGTGCAGACTGACAAGGAGAGCAGTGGTGAAGAGTGGGTGGAAGATGATGTGGAGGATGATGAGGTCCTAGACCCCACATGGAATGAAGGTCATGCGAGAGACGTGTGCAGTTTGGGGGAAGAGGTGGTGGTCGCACAGAGGCACCAGCACAGCAAAAGAGGAAGCAGGTTGCAAAAGCGGAGCGACCATCCCCTAGACAGTACGCCTGCTACTACCCACCGCACCCAGGGACCTAGCACACCCAAGGCAACTTAAAGGAGTTCCCTGGCGTGGCAGTTCTTCAGACAATGTGCTGACGACAAGACACGAAGCGAGGCATAAATGTTCTAAACCTGAGCACAACCTGCATGACCAGGCATCTACATGCAAAGCACAAGCTGCAGTGGATTAAGCACCTCAAAATCCGAGAAAGGTCTTGGGCTCCTCCCGATTCCTCTTCTGCTGCTGCTTCAGCCTCTTCCTCCACCTCTACAGTGCCAGTGTCATCTGCCACCCAGCAAACAGATGATGTGACAGCAATGCCACCATGTCCGCCACCGTCCCCAAGCATTTCCACACCATGGTCCCATGGAAGCATACAGCTGTCCATCTCCCAAACACTGGAGAGAAAGAGGAAGTACCCCCCTACCCACTCACGATCTCTGGCCCTGAATGCCAGCATTTCAAAATTCCTGGCCTTTGAAATGCTGTCATTCCGTCTGGTGGACAAGGACAGTTTTAAAAACCTGATGGTGTCGGCTGTCCCACAGTATGTGGTTCGCAGCCGCCACTACTTTTCCAGGCGAGCCATCCCTTCCCTGCTCACACAAGTCGAGGACAAGATCAAGTGTGCACTGCGCAACACCATCTGTGGCAAGGTCCACATAACCACTGATACGTGGACCAGTAAGCACGGGCAGGGATGCTATATCTCGCTAAGTGCACACTGGGCAAATGTAGTGGCGGGTGGGCCTGAGGTGGATAGCAGTTTGGCACATGTCCTTCCGCCACCGAGGATTGCAGGGCATTTCTCTTTGCCTCCTCCTCCTACTGCGCTTCCTCCTCCTCTACCACCTCCTCATCCGGTCAGCGTAACACATTCACCACCAGCACATCCAGGGGGAAACTACAGCAGGCTGTTTTAAAACTGATATGTTTGGGGGATACACCCCACACTGCGCAGGAGCTGTGGATGGGCATTGAACAACAGACCGATGAGTGGTTGTTGCCACTGAGCCTCAAGCCCGGCCTGGTGGTGAGCGATAATGGTCGAAATCTCGTAGCAGCTCTGGGCCTAGCCGGTTTGACGCACATCCCTTGCCTGGCACATGTGCTAAATTTGGTGGTGCAGAAATTTCTAAAAAACTACCCGGATATGTCAGAGCTGCTGCAAAAAGTGTGGGCCCTCTGTGCGCGCTTTCGGCGTTCTCACCCTGCTGCTGCTCGCCTGTCTGCGCTGCAGCAGAACTTCGGCCTTCCCGCTCACCGCCTCCTATGCGACGTGCCCACAAGTTGAAACTCCCCCTTGCACATGCTGGAGAGACTGTGCGAGCAGCATCAGGCAATAGTGGAGTTTCAGCTGCAGCACGCACGGGTCAGTCGCTCTGCGGAACAGCACCACTTCACCACCAACGAGTGGGCCTCCATGCGAGACCTGTGTACCATATTGCAGTGTTTCGAGTACTCCACCAACATGGCCAGTGCCGATGACGCTGTTCTCAGAGTTACTATCCCACTTCTATGTCTCCTTGAAAAAACACTTCGGGCGATGATGGAAGAGGATGTGGCACAGGAGGAGGAGGAAGAGGGGTCATGGTTATCAGGCCAGTCATTCACAAGTAGCTCGGAGGGTGGGTTCCTGCACCCGCATAGGCCAGGTAAAAAAAATTTCAAGCCAGGGCACAGTTCTGGAGGATGAGGAAGATGAGGATGAGGAGGAGGAGGAGGAACTATGCAGGGTTGGCACCCAACGCAGCTCGTGGGCATCACTGGAGCGTGGCTGGGGGGGATATGGAAGACACAGATGATACACCTCCCACAGAGGACAGCTTGTCTTTGCCTCTGGGCAGCCTGGCACACATGAGCGACTACGTGCTGCAGTGCCTGCTCAGCGACAGCCGAGTTGCCCACATTGTAACTTGTGCTGATTACTGTGTGGCCACCCTGCTCGATCCCCATTACAAGGACAACGTGCCATCCTTAATTCCCTCACTGGAGCGTGATTGGAAGCGTGATTGGAAGATGCGGGACTACCAGCGCACGCTGGTAGACGCGCGACTGAGGGCATTCCCAAATTACACCGGGGACTCAGTGGAAGCACAAGGCGAAGGCAGATGAGGAGGAAGAGGTCGCCAACGCAGCTGTGGCACTGACAGCACCTCAGAAGGCAGGGTTAGCATGGCCGAAATGTGGAAAAACTTTGTCAACAGCAGGCCACAACAAACAGCACTACCAACTGATAGGCAATGTCTTAGCAGGAGGCAGCATTTCAGTAACATGGTGGAACAGTATGTGCGCACACGCCTACACGTACTGACTGATGGGTCTGCCCCATTCAACTTCTGGGTCTCCAAATTGGGCACATGGCCTGAGCTTGCCCTTTCTGCCTTGGAGGTGCTGGCCTGCCCCGCAGCCAGTGTATTGTCTGAACGTGTGTTTAGCACGACAGGGGGCGTTATCACAGACAAGCGCAGCCAACGTGGACAAGCTAACCTTTATTAAAATGAACCAGGCATGGATCCCACAAGACATGTCTGTACCTTGTGCAGAATAGCCATTTATACCGGCCTCACACAGCCATATATTGGTATACTTAAGTGAACGTATCCTTTTTTTTTTTTTTAATATGTCTCAATATTTGGGGGCTACCCCAATTAGAAAAAAAACAAACAAACAAAAAACAGTGTTGGCTACCTCCTCCTCCTCCTCCACCGCCCCTTCCACCACCTACAACGCCACGGTCACGGCCTCCTCAACCTCCTACTCCACATCCATCTCCTCCTCCATTTTTTATTTTTTTTATGTGATTTTAAGTAATTTCCCGATCCACATTTGTTTGCAATCCACTTGTCCTACTGGGGAACAGAGAGTGCAGCGCTAGGTCAGAAGTATTCTTAAGATAAACCAAACATGAGTATACAATTAAATATACACCAATAGCAAGTGCTCGCTTTCAATGACCATACATTAGTGTTCTTTAGAATGCTTGCTTTCAATGACCATATAGTAGTGTCCTTTTAAAGTTCATGTGTAAATATATACGGTAACTGCGGTAGATACACAGGAAAGTAAAGTTGATGCAGTGTACTGTTCCAGATTGAACTTGGGTAACCAGTGACTAGTGACTTGATAATCAGGTGCTAGAGGTGGTGATGATCCAAAAAAGGTGAGTGAATGCACTTACCAGAAGCTGGTAAAGTACCAGCAAAGACGATGCCAAATCGGATGATCCAGGGGCGATAAAGTGACGTCACGGTGCTCAGTGCTCAAGTGAGTGCTCAAAAATTTGTGACCATCTCATAGTATGTGTGTGTGCTTACCAGAAATCAGTGGTATGAAAGCGGGAAGTACAATGGTTTCCTATGGATGACTCCCTTCTTGGTCTGCGATGGTACTGGGGTTCCTCCAGAGGGTTCCTATGCCTCTTCAGTATGCGGTGAAATCGCTCCCATGCGGTTTGGTTAAAATGAGAACAAGGAAAAACTCCATAGCGTAATTCAATTTCTCACAGAAATTTATTAAATACAGATTAAGAACACTTACATGTAATAAATAAAGATGAGCTCATCAGTAAAAAATGCGAGCAGCAGTGTGTCAGGGGACAGGACCCAACGCGTTTCATTTGCTAAAAACGTCTTCAGGGGTGTCCCCCCCGAGACCACTGCTGATATATATAGATAAATGCAATGATATGAGGACCCTCTCCATCCATAAGATGGCGGAGAGTCACCTTTCCAGAAACCAAAATGGCGCCTGGGGCACATATATTAAAATCCTATGAGGGATATGGTAAATAGGTAGGGAGAAATAAAGTGTTGGATGTTACAAAATGCATGGCTCAGGGCTGAGTACCAGCTGTAGCCATGTGTATAGCAAAAAGGGCACCAAAACGAACTGAACATGTTTGTATGGATGTGGAGGTGTGTCAGTGCCATTCAGAGGACATATGTTGCTGACACTAGACCTCCCACTCCATCAAACAGTATGGTGATTGGTGAGGACGGCTGCCCTGAGTCCCGGAAGTGCTGTCAGAGGTTGGGCGGAAGTGACGTCAGACGTTGGGCGGAAGTGCGTCATGAACAGGAAACAGGAAGTGAACTGTTTAGAATGAGTAGCAGGAGGAGGCGGTCTCATTCAGGCTAATAGAGAGCCTGGAACCTCCTCTCAGGTTATGCAAATATACAGCCACAGGAAAGGGACAATTGTATACAAATCCTGGGGAATGTAAAAAGGGGAAGAAAACTTGGGGAGAACGAACGGAATGTGTCTAAAAATTAATGTAAATTATGAATATGCAAATGGAGGGTTGTTTCATACAGAACAAAAGCAGGAAGTTGTTACCAAAAAAAAAGGGCAATATTGAGGGTGCCATGTTAGAGTCCGGATTTAAAGTGATATACACAACGCTGGAGCCCCGAGATTGTGACAAAAAGGGATTATACCTCTGAATAAACACATAAATTACAATAATAAAAAACAATACTGTAAACTTATATAGTTCAAACACATGCAAACCAACGCACGCAGATTGAACACAATGTCTATATTAAGTATGTGGTAAACATAAGCATATAAACAAGGGCATACTGTAATATGGGAGAATAATCAATTAAACAAGGCAGTATTGAGGGCGCCAAACTGGAGCCCGAAAATAAAATTACATATACAAGGCTGAATCCCAGAGACTGTGACGGAGAGAGATTGTACCTCTGAATAAACAATTAAAATCTGTAATAATCTATAATAAACAGGTAATAATGAAAATTAAAAATAATATTTAAAAAATAATAATAAAATGTTGTAAATGCATATAAAATGAAACACATGTGAATTAATGCATGTGGATTGTAATCAGCGCCGTTATTAGGTATGTGAAAGACAAAGGCAAAGGCATAGTACAAATAATGGTCAATTATAGTAGGGGGGGGTGTTGCCAGTGAATATTGATACAAATGGGAATGAATTGGATGATAATTCATGGTGAACAGATTAAGATTTGTTAATAAAATAATTAATGTCCCACTCGATATTGAGGCCATGGGGATGGTAACAGCGAAGTTGATGTATCCAGAATGTTTCAAGCTGGGATACCCCCCTCCTAATGGCGCCACCCCTCCAGG
>BLSH010351919.1:545108-564023 GCA_018402905.1 Glandirana rugosa | reverse complement strand
ACTACACCGTTGGGATGTACACCCCGTGTTTTCGTTGCACCGACCTGGGAGAGGAGGGGGGGTCAGTGGCTGTGCTGGGAGGGGGGGCCAGTGCTGAGTAGGCAGTGCTGGGAAGATAAGATCACAGGCAGTTGTACTCACTGTCTCTTCTTCGGCTGCATGGTGTCTGGCAGCAGTGACACCTGTGAGATGAGGAGATAGGGCCTGGACTCCGAGGAGACCCCATCAATTCAGTCCTCTAGTCCCCCCCATCCTGGGAAACGAGTGGGCGGCCGCTAGGCTGAGTGGGTGGCCGCGAGCTCCAGGGACAGCCACGTTGCTTTTGTGCCCCACATGTAGGGTTGCCACATCATCCCTTTAATCCAGGACACATAGTAATTACTCAGGTATTGTGGCTGATTAAGGTGGTAAATAAACTCACTCTGGTGCCTTATCTGCAATAAATTAGCCTCAGAACCTGTGTAATTCATATGTGTCCTGGATTAAAGGGATGATGTGGCAACCCTACCCACATGCTGCCTGGAGTCTCCGCTCACTGGGATGCACCATCTGCCCGCCTAAACGGGGGGAGACATGGAGCTTCTCACGCCCGGAAATCCCCACCCGCACAGCCAGGCAAAGAGCTGCACGGTGCTCCTGCACACAAAAATGCTGGGGGAAAAAAATGAGGTTGTCAAATTTGCTGCCCCTCTCCAGCGGCCGCCTGGGGCCATGGGACCCACCCGGACCCATGGTAGGGCCGGCCCTGATAAGAGAATCTAACTGATCCCAGTGACAGGGATCAGTAGATCTCCTATGCCCCATTCCAAGGTATTTAGTAAGAGGCATGGTTAGTTTTTTTTAAGTTGTCGTTTTTTTCCCACAATTCTTTGCAAAATGATTTTTTTTTTCACAATATTGTCATATTACCAGGTTATTTC
The DNA here is from genome assembly GCA_018402905.1 of Glandirana rugosa. Classification (NCBI taxonomy): domain Eukaryota; kingdom Metazoa; phylum Chordata; class Amphibia; order Anura; family Ranidae; genus Glandirana; species Glandirana rugosa. The sequence continues at coordinate 563,103 of BLSH010351919.1, read as the reverse complement.
TCTCACATGGCATGTGCATACCACAAGTTACACCCCAAATTACATTCTTCTACTCCTCCTGAGTATGGTGATACCACATGTGTGATACTTTTACACAGCCTGGCCACATGCAGAGGCCCGACATTGAAGTAGCACCTTCAGGCTACTAGGCTACCCTAGGAGCATAAATTACACATCTCATTTCTCAACCACCTATTACACTTTTCATAGTAGAAAGGACCAAATACCCCCTGGGCGGGACTGTAATAGGCAGCAAACACCAAAAAGAAAGGGTTCTAAAAAAGTCTTATTTTATTTATGAATTTAAAAAGGAATTGTCACTCGTCAGAGGGACAGGTACAAAAAACATGATACATGCATTCAGTAAATATATCACAAATATTGATCAAAGTTTGTCTAAGAACAGATCATACAGTCCAACACAGATTGCTTCTGTGGGAGTAATAATACGTAACTTTCATAAAGAAAGATATCCGTTGTCCGAAGATGGAAAAATGGAATTTGGTGCCAATGCACATTGCCCGGAGGAATGATATAACATTAGACCCCACCACACAAGGGCCTGGAAGATGTATTTACACCTTCCGGATTTTCAGAGAACCGGCGGTAGATCCCCCTGGTTACACACCCTTAACATGAGGATAATGTTTGGACAACCTCTCACGAGATAAAAACAAACGACTAGGGGCCATTTGTGAGTTTGACATTGCACACCCTCTATCTAGCCTTTTGGGGCGTTATTTATATTGATTGATACCATACACTGCTGCTACAGCAGTGCATCTGGCAATGTGACACAGTCCCTCAAACGGATACATGCAGTCGAGATATAACATCCATAAAATATAAGAGATAGCAGTATACTTTTGTTCCTTTGATAATACCCCGATGAAGGGCCTCAACCGGACCCGAAACGTGAACGTTGGGCACCGAATTCCATTTTTCCATCTTCAGACAACGGATATCTTTCTTTATGAAAGTTACGTATTATTACTCCCACAGAAGCAATCTGTGTTGGACTGTATGATCTGTTCTTAGACAAACTTTGATCAATATTTGTGATATATTTACTGAATGCATGTATCATGTTTTTTGTACCTGTCCCTCGGACGAGTGACAATTCCTTTTTAAATTCATAAATAAAATAAGACTTTTTTAGAACCCTTTCTTTTTGGTGTTTGCTGCCTATTACAGTCCCGCCCAGGGGGTATTTGGTCCTTTCTACTATTAAATAAGGGATGAGGCAGCCACCAAAGAGGCTTTGCTGAATGTGGAACATTTCTACTATTACACTTTTGAAGGCCCTGGAGCACCAGGACAATGGAAACACCCACAAAATGACCCCATTTTGGAAAGCAAACACCCCAACGAATAATCTATGAGGCATAATGAGTCTTTTGAATGGTTCATTTTTTTTCAGAAGTTTTTGGAAAATGTGGAAGAAAAATTAAATCACATTTTTTTTACACAAAGTTGTCCATTTCTAAGATATTTCCAACACACAGCATGTATATAGCAAAATGACACCCCAAAATACATTCTGCTACTCCTCCTGAGTATGGCAATACCACATGTGTGAGACTTTTACACAGCCTGGCCACATACAGAGGCCAAATATACAAGGAGCACTATCCATACATTACGCATCTAATTTCCTGACAACCTATCACATTTTTTTTGAAGGCCCTTCATATTTCTAACACATAGCATGTACATCCCAAGAATTACACCCCAAAATACATTCTGCTGAGCAAAAGGGTAAACAAAAGATTACCTATGATTTTAGTAGTACAGTTGACCACAGGAGGAGAGCACTGATCCACACAGCAAGCAGGGACATTGTCAGCGACAACAAACGGAATTGTCCAGGCAGCAGGCAGGAATATTGTCCATAGTCAGTACATGCAGGGATATTGTCCTTATGCAGACCAGGGTCAGTGCAGGTAGAGATATTGCCAGCAGTGACAAAATATTGGTCCTGGTAGTAGGCAGAAACATGGTCCATAGTACAGGTAGAAGGCAAGGAGAGAATGGGGACCTGCAGGGCTGGACTGGGACATAAATTTGGCCCTGGACTTTATCCAGACCGGCCCAATTTAATTTTGCAAACACGCACAAAAACAATATATGAACTCCTAAACCCCCACCCAAGCCCCCCCCCCCCCCTTCTCTGGCCATCAGCCATTCTACCAGGGGCATTGCTAGCTCTACAAAAGATCTGGAGATAGAGCCCATAGCAGCGAAGTAAATAAAGTCATATGCTTGGGCAGGCATACACACGTTTATAATATACAGAGAGCCCCCCTTATATCAGGGTCCCCAGAGAGCCTCCCTACTAACATTAGGGTCCCCAGAGAACCCCCCTTACATCAGGGTCCCGCTATCTGCTGAATGCCAGGAGGCATTTCTCTTCTGTATGTAATGACAGTATACATGTGATTTGTTTTTGTTTTTTTTTGTGTATGTTTTGTCAGTATATGTGTGAAAAATTTCTGTGTGTGTAATGTCACTCATGTGCAGCCTATATTACACATATACACCTCACACCACTCACACACAGTATATATAGGCTGCATGTGAGATGTATTTGTGTAATATAGGCTGCATGTGAGTGATGTAAGATGTATATGTGCAAGACATACTACAGAGACTACGGACATACTACAGGAGATGATCAGAGACTGCAGACATACTACAGGAGATGATCAGAGACTGCACACATACGACAGGAGATGATCAGAGACTGCGGATATACTACAGGAGATGATCAGAGGCTGCGGACATACTACAGGAGATGATCACAGACTGCTGACATACTGCAGGAAATGATCAGAGACTGCAGACATACTACAGGAGATGGTCAGAGACTGCAGACATAATATATAGGGGATGTTCAGAGACTGTATTTATGGCTGAACTCAGTGTAAGGTCACTTTCACACTCGGGCGGGCAGGGCAGTAACGGTAAAGCACCACTAGTTTTAGTGGAGCTTTTACCGCTGTTATAGCGGCGCCTCTTTGACGCCGCTATTCGGGCGGCTGTGGGGCACCTTTAACCCCCCAAGAAGGGGGTTAAAAAGGGATCAAAAGTGCCTAAATGCTGTGCTTTGAAAGCTGTGTTCAGCCTCTTTATAAGTGCTGGCCATTCATTTCAATGGGCAGGGGCGGTGGAGGAGCGGTGTATACACCGCACCTCCACCGCCCAAAGATGCTGCTTGCAGGACTTTTTTTCTCGTCCTGCAAGCGCACCGCCCCAGTGTGAAAGCACTTTCACACTGGGGTGGATTGGGGGTAATTTTTCACGTGCTTTACAGGCGCTATTTTTAGCACTAAAGCGCCTGAAAAACGCCTTGGTGTGAAAAGGGTCTAAAAGAGTATAGTATTGCAGGGTTGCTCCACTCTAAACCAGCTCTGCAAGATCAAGCCAGTAATCTTCCTTTGAAAGTACACCCAAGCGACAGAAGACAGCAGCACATCCAATTTCTTACAAACAGTGAACTGGTCAGGATTAGTGGAGGACAGTAAACAGTTAATGGTTCTGTGAAGCTTCTAGCCTGAACCAGCAGTAATTCCTTCCAAAAAACATCACACAAACCATGCAGCACACACAGAGCTCTGGCTAAATAACTGAATAGAAGCTGACATGGTTAACAGCCAACCTTGTGTGACACTGCCACTGGACACAGAATGCCAAGCAGATCTTATCAGTGTTCAGGATAAGCAGCTATAAAACTATGCTGCAGGACTGCTTTTGCTGTGTCATTCCTTCTTGCATCTCATCGGCTTCAGGTACTGTGTGTTTCTCCTTCCTGGCACCCCCATTCAGCCCCGCTCCAGCACCAGCAGATGACACCAAGCTATGCAGTGGAATAACGTCCTTGCAGGATGTCTCCAACTTACAAGCAGACCTCAATGCACTGTCTAATTGGGCGACTGTGTGGCAAATGAGGTTTAATGTTGATAAATGTAAAGTTATGCACTTGGGGGCTAAGAATATGCATGCATCGTACATACTAGGGGGAGTACAACTGGGGGAATCCATAGTGGAGAAGGATCTGGGGGTTTTGGTAGATCATAAGCTTAATAATGGCATGCAATGCCAAGCTGCGGTTTCCAAAGCAAGCAAAACCCTTTCTTGAATTAAGAGCGGTATGAACTCCAGAGATAGAGACATTATTTTGCCCCACAAATCATTAGTAAGACCTCATCTGGAATATGCAGTTCAGTTTTGGGCGCCAGTTCTCAAAAAGGATATCGGGGAACTGGAGAAAGTGCAGAGAAGGGCAACCAAACTAATAAGAGGCATGGAGGAGCTCAGCTATGAGGAAAGATTAGAGGATCTGAATTTATTCTCTCTTGAGAAGAGGAGATTAAGGGGGGATATGATCAACATGTACAATTATATAAGTGGTCCATATAGTGAACTTGGTATTGAGTTATTTACTTTAAGGTCATCACAAAGGACAAGGGGGCACTCTTTACGTCTACAGGAAAAAAGATTTTGTCTAAAAGTACGGAAAGGTTTCTTCGCAGTAAGAGCTGTGAAAATGTGGAATAGACTCCCTCCAGAGGTGGTTTTAGCCAGCACGGTTGATTGCTTTAAAAAAGGCCTGGATTCTTTCCTTAATGTAAATAATATAACTGGGTAGTAACATTTTTAGGTAAAGTTGATCCAGGGTGAATCCGATTGCCTCTCGGGGAAACAGGAAGGAATTGTTTCCCCCGTTATAGCAAATTGGATCACACTTTGCGGGGGTTTTCTGCCTTCCTCTGGATCAACTGTGGGTGAAGGATTGTATATGGGATTATTTGGTTTTATATATATATATATATATATATATATATATATATATATATATACTTTTTTTTTTTTTTTTGGTTGAACTAGATGGACTTGTGTCTTTTTTTAACCTGACTAACTATGTAACTATGCAACCTTTGTATAGTCAAATGTGGTGGGCTGGAGAGGGGAAGGGTTACACTGCCTGCTGACTGGCTGTGGATGTGTGGGAGGAGTGGGGCAGGTCCTCCCCTATACTCACGTAAGCAGCAGAGTGCAGAGACTCGGGGATATGGGCCCTGCCTGTCACTGGAACCAGCCCACTGAGCCATCGGCCCACCAGGAAACTCCCGATAGTCCAGATGGCCAGTACATGCCTGGAGCTTCTCTGGTAGATCCAGTCAGCAGGCAGGGACGTGGTCAGCAACAGCGAACTGAATTGTCCAGGCAGCAGGCAGGAATATTGTCCTTAGTCAGAACAGGCAGGGATACTGTCCATATACAGTCCAGGATCAGTGCAGGTAGAGATATTGCCCGCAGTGCCAAAATATTGGTCCTGGTAGTAGGCAGAAACATGGCCCATAGTACAGGTAGCAGGCCGGGAAAGCATGGGGACAAGGGTAGAGGCTTCTCCCACCCAAATCTCTATGAAGACTCCGAGTCTCCAAGCCCTAATCTGGGAATGAGAAAACTAAAACAGTTTTCTTCATCCAGAAAAACTATTCTGGAGCCCCTCACATACGTGAGACCCCTGTGTTATGAATCCCACTACTCCAGGGTAAAAGATCAGTCCAAGATGCAGGCAAAAAACGTGGTCAAACAGTCCAGGGTCAGTTCCGGAGCAGGCAGAGGTATATTTAGCGTTAGGCAGAAGCGTGGTTGTATAACAGGCCAGGGTCAGTTCCGGAGCAGGCAGAGGTATTTTTAGCGTGAGGTAGAAGGGTGGTCATATAGCAGGCCAGGGTCAGTTCTGGGGAAGGCAGCAGTATGTACCGTGCAGTGCCATAAGGGGTGTGGAGGTAAATGACAATTACGTTTACCATACTTCACTAATAATGTAGAGAAATATGGTAATGGCGGAAACAGTCACCTATACAGAGGCCTGGTTGGGAAGGGCATTGGGGACAAAAATATGCAGTGTCTTTTCTAGCGCCTGCTTTGGTGCACACCCAGCATTTCTTCTGACGTCTACGGCCTGATTCACTGGGGGGGAGTTTCTCAGGAAAGTGTCGTTCATGGAGTCTGCTTACTGCATCAGATCTAATACTTTTTGGTGGGCCTTGAGGGTACACTAGGGCGATGATGACTTTTTCTTGGTAGTAAAGATAGGATACAGGGTTTTCTGTAGATTTTTGGTAAATTATAAAAGAGTTGTACATGGCCAAAGTGAAAAAATAGATACTTTTTTGTACCAATGCCAGGATTTTCTTGTGGGAAGATAGGGTTCGATCATCTGATCATTGAAGTCCCCCCCCCCCCCCCCCCCATGAACAGATTATAGTCGTGGACACAGGCAGGTTTCTAGATTGGTCCATTTCTTCTGGGGATATCCACGTATGTGTCATCATGAACTGTTGACAGCATGTGTACATTTCGTCTGTCCCTCCACTTGGCAGCCAATAGCTCCTTGTTCCGCAAATACGCCGTCTCCCCTTTTCTTAACCTTTCATTGATGAGCCTTTGTGGGAAACCCTTTCTATTGGTTCTGACTCTACCACATGCTGGAGTCTTCTTTCTGTAAAGATTGCGGGAGAGGGGCAAGCTGGAGTAGAAGTTATCCTCATAAAGATGGTAACCCTTCCCAAGGAGTGGATAAATGAGCTCCCAGACAACTTTTCCGCTGGTTCCAATGTAATCTGGGCATTCACGGAGATGCAGCTAGGAGTGCTTCTCTTCATAGACCAAGAAGGCATAAATGTAGCCCGTGGCTTGGTTGCAAAGCTTGTACAGTTTAACCCCATATTGGGCGCAGTTGCTGGGTATAAACTGTTTGAAGGTCAACTAAACATAAAGTGACTAGTGCTGTATAATATGTGCAAAAAAATCATACATTTAAATGACACATAAAAGTGACTAATGCTCTGTGACAAGTACAAAATTCATACACTTAAATAACACATGCTGTGCGGTGTATAACACATATATTAGTCCATTTGAAAAAGTCCATCAGAAAATGATAAATAAATGAAGTGCTCAGTGCTCCACAGAAGTGCTCAATTATATTCCGTTGTGCTCAGTGCCAGCCCCCTCTTGTGGCCCCACTCACCAGAAAACATGGACCCCCAGCTTTTCAGTCTGGGGGTCAAAACAGACTTTTGACTGGTGATAAGATGTCAATGGCACTGCAGAGGGTCGTTTCTATCAGGCTGCTACGGCATCACTTTTCCACTTATTATCTCAAAAGGAAAAGAACAAGCTCCATAGTGAAGTACTTTCTAAAAGGTTTATTGTGCAGAATAAAAAACGTACTTACAAGAAGTCTGATAAAACCCGCTTTGACACAAAACAGTCCATGTAAACAGTGTGCGGCGTCAGGCTCCGGCGTGCGTTCCACCACGGGCAGACGTGACGCCTGTGAGTACGGAGAACCGGAAATGACATCAACACGTTTCGCTCTTCACAACGAGCGTCATCACGGACAACTCTTCCGATTCACCGCCTCCATTTTGACGTCCGGAGGGTCACCACCCCCTACCGGCCGCACCAATCAAAAACTTTTACCATGTTCCCATGGAGATCAAACAAATGCTCACAAACCGGTCCACCGAACTCATGACGCAAACAACGTCCCCCAGTGGTGGATTCTAAGTATAACGCACCCTTGGTATGGTGGCCAAGATTGAAATTCATTTAAAAAAGATAAAACATGTGTCAAACGGGATCTCTTAAAAAACAAATCTAATCATAAACATTAAAAAATACACAAATACAAAAATACATAGAAAAAAATATATATATAAAAAATTATATAATTAAATAAAAATTAGGTAAATCAATGTGTACATTAATAGAAAATTATGCATTTAAAATGGTATGTTATTTATATAGGAATATATAGAGAAGAAGAGATGTCTGCTATATGAATGCATCATGTGTACCCATTCCGAAAAAAGTATTTCATATAATACAAAGGAACCCATAGTTGAATCAAGACCCTACCAATTAGATAAGAAACAATTTATGTCCAGATCTATATTGAGTCCTTGCGGATCCATACTGCCCAGTCTTTGGATCCACTGGGTCTCATTTTGTGAGACCGCTCTGGTGAGATTACCTCCCCTCCAATGTCTTTCAATCCTGTCTATACCACAAAAAGAAAGTTTACTGGGGTCCCTGTCATGGACAAGCCTAAAATGATTAGATAAGCTATGGTGTCTATAGCCCTTCCTGATATTATTGACGTGTTCTCTCAGTCTTACTCTTAACTTACGGGTTGTACGCCCTACGTATTGGAGACCACAAGTACACGTCAATAAATAAGTCACGTGACGCGTGTCACAAGTAATGAATTTATTCATTTTATAGGTTTTTCCCCCAGTTGTGGATTCAAAGGTGATGGTTTTACGTTTTCTTGTTGCTGACGTTTTACATATGGTACACCTACCACAACTAAAAAAACCCACCTCATCCAGAAAGGTGCAGGTCTTTCTCGGGGGGTCCACCACATTATGTGCTATTTTTACCCGTAACGTTTGCGGTCTGGTATAGATAAACTGAGGCCTTTTGGGAAGGATTTTCTGAAGATCACTATCCCTAAGTAACATAGGCCAATGTCGTTTCACAATCCTTTCAAGTTGTTTGTATTCCCTCGTATATTTTGTCATGAACGCTATACCATAATCACCCTCCTTTTTAGTTTTAGCCTGAAAGAGGTCTTCCCTATTTTGATCCCTAATTTCTTAGTCCTATTAAGGTTCTCTCGGTCGTATCCTTTCTCAACAAATATTTCGACAATGATGTTCGCTTGTTCATCAAAGTCTCTAATAGAATCACAGTTACGCCTGATTCTAAGCAGTTTCCTCCTGGGGATATTACTTAGGATGGTGACAACTCCCCAGGGGTATATTTCGATCAACCTCTTTAAAGAAGGTATGGGTGTTCAACTGATTACCATCTTTGTATATATTTAGGTCCAGAAAATGAATGGACTCATTGTCGATCACCTCAGAGAAGGAGATACCATATGGATTCATCCCCATCTCCCCGATGAAATCGACCAACGATTCCCTCGATCCCTCCCAAATAATCAAAATGTCATCAATAAATCTCTTATATAGTTTCAACTGAGTGATGGACCTTCCAAAGATGGCATAAGAGTAAGACTGAGAGAACACGTCAATAATATCAGGAAGGGCTATAGACACCATAGCTTATCTAATCATTTTAGGCTTATCCATGACAGTGACCCCAGTAAACTTTCTTTTTGTGGTATAGACAGGATTTAAAGACATTGGAGGGGAGGTAATCTCACCAGGGCGGTCTCACAAAATGAGACCCAGTGGATCCAAAGACTGGGCACTATGGATCCGCAGGGACTCAATATAGATCTGAACATAAATTATTTCTTATCTAATTGGTAGGGTCTTGATTCAACTATGGGTTCCTTTGTATTCTATGAAATACTATTTTCGGAATGGGTACACATGATGCATTCATATAGCAGACATCTCTTCTTCTCTATATATTCCTATATAAATAACATACCATTTTAAATGCATAATTTTCTATTAATGTACACATTGATTTACCTATTTTTTATTTAATTATATAATTTTTTATATATACTTTTTTATTTTTATATGTATTTTTGTATTTGTGTATTTTTTAATGTTTATGATTAGATTTGTTTTTTAAGAGATCCCGTTTGACACATGTTTTATCTTTTTTAAATGAATTTCAATCTTGGCCACCATACCAAGGGTGCGTTATACTTAGAATCCACCACTGGGGGACGTTGTTTGCGTCATGAGTTCAGTGGACCGGTTTGTGAGCATTTGTTTGATCTCCATGGGAACATGGTAAAAGTTTTTGATTGGTGCGGCCGGTAGGGGGTGGTGACCCTCCGGAAGTCAAAATGGAGGCGGTGAATCGGAAGAGTTGCCCGTGATGACGCTCGTTGTGAAGAGCGAAACGCGTTGACGTCATTTCCGGTTCTCCGTACTCACTGACGTCACGTCCGCCCGTGGTGGAACGCACGCCGGAGCCTGACGCCGCACACTGTTTACATGGACTGTTTTGTGTCAAAGCGGGTTTTATCAGACTTCTTGTAAGTAATTTTTTTGTTCTGCACAATAAACCTTTTAGAAAGTACTTCACTATGGAGCTTGTTCTTTTCCTTTTGAGATAATAAGTGGAAAAGTGATGCTGTAGCAGCCTGATAGGAAAGACCCTCTGCAGTGCCATTGACATCTTATCACCAGTCAAAAGTCTGTTTTGACCCCCAGACTGAAAAGCTGGGGGTCCATGTTTTCTGGTGAGTGGGGCCACAAGAGGGGGCTGGCACTGAGCACAACGGAATATAATTGAGCACTTCTGTGGAGCATTGAGCACTTCATTTATTTATCATTTTCTGATGGACCTTTTCAAATGGACTAATATATGTGTTATACACTGCACAGCATGTGTTATTTAAGTGTATGAATTTTGTACTTGTCACAGAGCATTAGTCACTTTTATGTGTCATTTAAATGTATGATTTTTTTGCACATATTATACAGCACTAGTCACTTTATGTTTAGTTGAATACATGTTAATAGGGTGGCGCAGCAACAGTTTGAGTTTTAAATTTATAGAGTTCAATGGTGAACCCTTGCACAGCAGCAGCCCCCGGTCACAAACCAGCACTTGGATTGTGTTAAGATAACAAGGATTGGATTGTGACATATATCCCAATATCTATAGCGCGGATTAGTGACATTTGTTTGAAGGTCAGCCTGGCTGAGAATTTCAGAAGTGACTCAATGGATATGTTTTGCTCGGGGGTATATAGTTGGGCAAATTTTTCTGAGAAATTGTTTAGAAGGTGGCAAATTTTAAATAGTTTGTCATAAGATGGGTCATTTCTGGAAGGGCACTGAGAGTTGTCATTGTAGTGGAGGAACCGCAGAATCATTAGGTATCTGGACCTTGGCATAATGAAGGATAAGATTGGCATGTGGTGGATGAGTTTGGTGGACCAATAGGCGTATAAATAGTTTTTTTTGAGAGTCAGGCCTAAAAAATGTTTAAGTTCCTCCACAGTAAGTGCTCTCCACTCAAAGGGATGGGCGTAGCTTGAATTTGGGTTGCTTGCAATAAACTGCTGTGCATAGAGGTTGCACTGGGCCACGATAGAACATAGGAAGTCCTCGGTAAAAATTAAATTTAAAAAATCAATCAGGGCAAAATCTTCGCTGTTCACCTGGACACCTGGCTGGGCGGTGAAAGGGAGGAGGTTTGCTGCTTCTTAATTAGAGGGAAGCCACATGGCATAGGGAAGCCTGGCATGGGCCCTTTGGGGCTAAGATGACACCCCACTAGTGCTTGGCAGTGGTCTCATGGCTGGCACTGCTCTAGAGGTGGATGGCACTGCGCTGCTGGTTGATGCTACTGCTGCATTTGTAGTAGCCTCCTCACCAGAACGCCTTCTTTTCATGGGCATACTTTCCTCTTCATCTGATTCTGTAGAAGACCCACTGCTTGAAACGGGCTCATATGCAGAAATGGAATCGGACCCAGACTCAGACTCCGACTCCGAGAGCTCCCCGATGCTCTCGCCACTCAGGCTAAGGAGCTGGTATGCCTCCTCTGTGGTGAATATTTTTTGCCATACTGGTGGCTGTGGTGGATAGGGGCACTAGAACAGATGTGGATGCACTGCTGGGTGCTGATGAGGGTGCACTGCTGGGTGCTGATGAGGGTGCACTGATGTGCGCTGATGAGGGTGCAGTTATGTGCACTGGTGAGGGTGCACTGCTGGGTGCTGAGGAGGGTGCACTGATGTGTGCAGATGAGGGTGCACTGCTGGGTGCTGATGAGGGTGCACTGATGTGTGCTGATGAGGGTGCAGTTATGTGCACTAATGAGGTTGCACTGCTGGGTGCTGATGAGGGTGCACTTATGTGCATTGATGAGGGTGCACTGCTGGGTGCTGATGAGGGTGCACTGATGTGCGCTGATGAGGGTGCACTGATGTGTGCTGATGAGGGTGCAGTAATGTGCACTGAAGAGGTTGCACTGCTGGGTGCTGATGAGGGTGCACTTATGTGCACTGATGAGGGTGCACTGCTGGTTGCTGATGAGGGTGCACTGATGTGCGCTGATGAGGGTGTACTTATGTGCACTGATGAGGTTGTACTGCTGGGTGCTGATGAGGGTGCACTGATGTGCGCTGATGAGGGTGCACTAATGAGGGTGCAGTTATGTGCACAGATGAGGTTGCACTGCTGGGTGCTGATGAGGTGCACTTATGTGCACTGATGAGGGTGCACTGATGTGCGCTGATGAGGGTGTACTTATGTGCACTGATGAGGGTGCACTGATGTACGCTGATGAGGGTGCACTAATGAGGGTGCAGTTATGTGCACAGATGAGGTTGCACTGCTGGGTGCTGATGAGGTGCACTTATGTGCACTGATGAGGGTGCACTGCTGGGTGCTGATGAGGGTGCACTTATGTGCACTGATGAGGTTGCACTAATGTGCACTAATGCACTGCGGCTGCACTGAAGAGCACTCACTTATGGGCACTGATGTGCACTATTGGGCACTGTAGTGGCACAGATGAGCACTGTAGTGGCACCGATGGGCACAGGTGGCACTGATGATCACTGTAGTGGCACTGATGGGCACAGGTGGCACTGATGGGCACAGGTGGCACTGATGGGCACTGGTGGCACTGTAGTGGCACTGATAGCACAGGTGAACACTGTAGTGGCACTGATAGCACAGATGAGCACTGTAGTGGCACCAATGGGCACAGGTGGCACTGATGGGCACAGGCGGCACTGTAGTGGCCTCATTTTGGGACCAATGGCATTTATACAGCGATCAGAAATTTAAATATCCACTGATTACTGTATAAATGTAATTGGCAGTGAATGGGGTTAACCTGCGGCGGGGGGGAGCAATGAAGGGGTTAACTGTGTTCCCTGTGTGTGTTCTAACTGTATGGGAGCTGTGCTGGCAGAGGCACCAGAGATCTAACTGATCCTGAGTACAGCGATCAGTAGATCTCTTACAAGCCGTTTGACATAACTGTGTACTGCTGTGTTTACATCGGCAGTTCTCCGTTCTGGCTCTGTCACAGGGCATCGCGAGTCGCCGGGCGGACATCGAGCCGCCCGCCCCGCGGCCCTGCTCAGGAAGCATGCGGCGGGTACAAGCGCGCGCCGCCGGCGGCACATGCTCACCCCCTAGCCGCCATGCATGCGAGTGACGACTATAAGAGGCAATTCGCGGGACAGAGCCACGCTGTCGCCGCTTATATTCGTACAGTGGTCGGTAAGTGGTTAACACACTGGGCCCTCTAGACTGCAGAGTCTATTTTCTTAAAAAGGTGAATTTAGCCTTTAGGTTGCGTTCTCGTTGTTGCAATGTGTTAACACACTCACTCCAGTGTGCATTACTACAAAGCAAGGCACTGCATGTTACTTGAGATGGTGAAATGTGGTGCCATGTACTAATACTGTGGTTTGGTGTGGCGTGCTGCCATAAAAGGTTTCCACACCACAAAGAATTGCACGGTGCTGCGGCATTATGCGGTTCTGCAAGTTTGAAAATGCAGGTGTTTTTCTGATGTGTTGGGTAGCCAATAAGAATTAATGGCACCCCAGAATGTTTGATAAAGAGCACTGCGTTTTGCCTGCGGGTCAGGAACGATTGTGATGTTGTGAGTGTTCCCGACCCACACAGGTGTGTGGCTAACGTGTGCAAAATCACCACCGCATTCCGGTGTGAACCTAACCTGCAAGAGTATTCTGTTTTTCATGTGCCCTCATTTATTTTTTAATTTAATTATACAATTAAAACCTGAGTTCGCCCCCAGCAGCAGTTTATTGTCTGCAAATGAGTTATGTATCTGCTGCAGTCTTAAACCTGCATTATAAAGAAAAAAAAAAAAAAGATGAGAAGGGAAATTCGCAGTTGGAACTCATTGTTTACGCTCTGTCCCTTCCATCATTTGCCGCATGGTGTCACTCTGCAGCAGCCGCAGCGTCTTTGACGTCACTGTCGCCATGGGAACACAGTCTCTGCACCAGTCTTGCGTCACTCCTCTGCGCACGACGTTGTCCTGCGTGGCGTCACCACGTTGACGAGCGCTCTCAGCTCTTGTGTTCTAGATGTAAACAGTGTCGGCTGATGATGCTGGCACTGGGTTAGCGGGGTTTTGCTATGGGAGATTGGTGCTTTTCACATGAGGATGGTCCTGATGTCCTCCAGTGATAGAGCCAGCGCTGATCACTGACATCAATATGAAAGCTTTCTTAGCGACCCTTTATGTGCTGGGATTGTGTAGAATAAATATTGAATAAGGCTGTAACTTTGCAGTGCTGATGCTATGCAGTAAGGTGCATGAAGTCGCACATTTACGTATGTTGTGTTAATTTTGAATGGGCTGCCCGACACCGCGACAGCCGTGGAAACCTTATGCAGCATTAGTTGTGATGCAGCACAATGCAACGCTTCCTAGCATGTCGTGTTGTACGCTGCAGTGCATGTGCACTAAAACTGCGCTGCTGTAGGATACTGGTGAGCTATATGAATTGAATGGAAGTGCCACATACTAACATAATAAACATGCACTGCTGTAACGTGTGCAATCGTTCTAAATGGAGGCCCTAGATATCCTGGCAGCACACCATGATGCACAATAATGCACCACCATACGATGTGCTGGGCTTGCTGCATAAAACAAAAAAAGCGGAATTAAGCGCCACAAACTCAAACGTACCAGGCTGGGGGCTCAGGATAAGGTAACCTGCAGCAAGAGTGTCCAAGGAGACTAGGCTGTTGATAAATTGTAGTAGAAATTATGATATGCCATACGCATTCAATTTCGCTAAGCGCACTTTTCAGCTCTTTTGGATAATGCAATTGAGTGCACTTGTGCTTACCAAGTAAAACAGACACAGTAAGCTGTAATCACATTGTAAGCTCCCAAAACAGTCCCGAATAGCAATGAGGGTTCCATTTATTTATAGGGCTGAACAGGGATAACAAAGAGAGGTGGTGGCTTCACAGTCAGACCCCATGTATTCCTTCAAACAGTAGGTGTTATACAAAACTCAACCAATGAAAACACATGTTTATATTCAAACAGAACAATGACTAGGGGAGTGTCTGGTCGTGCCTGTGCAGACCAGTATGCGCAATTTCCCACCATTTGTATTTGAAAAACTGCTCTCCACAGTTAACAAAGAAACCCACATTTAGTGAGATTGGCGTCTAGGAATTCGCGAATGCTGTTCCGACCAAGCTTGTGCGCATATTCCACCAATGGCGCGAATCCTTGTTCAGAGAACAATGCATAGCCGGATTATACTACCGCTCTTATTCAAGGCTGTCTGAGGGGGAAATGCTATGGTCTCTCCACATGGTGATCAGGCACATGGAAAGACATGAGCGTACATTCCTTCACAAAAGCAGATAGATCCCTCCTAGATTGTAAGCTCTAACGAGCAGGGTCCTCTGATTCCTCCTGTATTGAATTGTATTGTAATTGTACTGTCTGACCTAATATTGTAAAGCGCTGCGCAAACTGTCGGCGCTATATAAATCCTGTATAATAATAATAATAATAGGTATCACACCGATAATGTTTTCGCAGAGCAAACATGTCCCCACCAAACAAACAAGTCCACATATAATGCAGGGGCCCTCGCTGGTGGACATATCTTCACATAGCGAACACCTCTCTACATCCACAGGAAGCCTTTCAATACCAATGGTCCTTCACTGGTGCCAGTTAGCTCTTATGAGCGAGCCGCAAGTAGAACTGACACTAGGAGACATTGTGACAATGCATATAAAATACATCTTAATAACATTTCCACAACAAAATCCAAACATTCACACAGCAGGGTGGGAACCTTAACCTAATGACCCCTGCCCCTACCCTAAGGAACCTGAGTCCTATGGAAGCCCAATTGGTGTATAGAAATTCACGGTGACTCCATAAAAAGCTGTGTAGAAGCCCGTAGATCATCAGATGAAATCAGTCAGATATAATCTTTAGGCACTGAGCCCGTGCTGTGAGACCATTGATTCATCTGTATAACTGCGCATGCGTCCCTCCTCCTGTAATTCTGTTACGGAAGTGATGTTAGAGACATTGCAAAAAAAAATATAGACCATGGACGTGGATACAGGTGAAAGTGGTCAGTCGGCCTCACGTCCTCGCTCGCTCGGCCTCCCAACATTATTATAACATACTCTATGTCTGTGGAAATTCAGGAATGACATTGGACACACCGGAAATGATGCAATTGGACCTTTTGACAAATTGGCTAAAGTGACAGTACACCGGGATGGAATGACACCTGGGAGCTAAATATGCTGCTCACTCCAACGAGGGACCAAAGCCAGGGGCAGAGAAATAGGTGCAGCGAGTGTCACAGGGGGCCTCCACCTCTTATGACGGCTGCCAGCCCTGTTGTTGTCTTACCACTGGCACATCATTGGGCTGCTCCTACCTCTCCTTGTTCCTGAGTTTGGTTCCTCGTTGGAGTGAGTAGCATGATCAATTCCCCAGTATCATTCCATCCCAGAATCGGACCAGCAGGTGCTTCGAGTTTTCCTCCACCTTACAGTGGGCTGTTTGTTCTCCTCTTTCAAACAGATTACCTTGTGGTTATTTTACGCATGCTTGTTCTTCAATAAACGATATACACAGACTATGAGTTTCTCCACTCTATCGGTTTAGACCAGCCTTTCTCAACCTTTTCAACACAGAGGAACCCTTGAAATAATTCTCCGGTCTCGTGGAACCCCTGCTACAAATTAAAAATCTACAACTCATGATACATTAGTGCGATGGTCAATGGGAAGAATGCTCCTTACACTTGTGGTCATTGGGAAGAATTACCCCCTTACAGATAGCTAAAAAGTTCAATGGTTTCATTGGGAATTTATCTGAGAGGTAGAAATTGACCATTGCTCAAAGAACCCTTAGCAACCTCTGGAGGAACCCTAGGGTTCCACTGAACCCTGGATGAGAAACCCTGGTTTAGACACAAGCATAGACAGAGCCATTATACAGATGGAGCAATGGTCTCACAGCACAGGTTCAGTGCCTACAGATTATATCTGACTGATTTCATCTGATGATCTTTTGATTTATGGGCTTGCTGCATGATGTTTGATCCATTCTGTGCATTAGGCACACTATTTAAATTAACAGACTGCCTTGACACAATACACCTAATCCCCTGTGTGTTTAACACACCAACAGCATACCGCAACCTCCTGCATACAACATAAGCAGGAGGAACGTCTAGTCCTCTGCTGCTGGTCACATGTTAAAAAAAACCAGCCTTGAATAGAGAGTAAACATTTTTTGGCAATAGCATGGTGTGGGGCGGATTTCTTCCAGTCACAGGCTGTGTCACGCCCCCTCCAGCCTGTGTCTTAGAATAAAAGGAAGGTGAGGCCTCGATTAAACTACATGTAATATCAACACCCATTGTGGAGTGGACTGTCATTTGCCACTGTGTATACACCCACATGTGTGACTCTATAGTCACATGGGCTGCTCAGATGTGATATGGAGGAAATGCTCAGCATAGAAACTCACTGAAAACTAAGCATGTGCAGAGTTGCCACCACAGCTGCAAAATCCCTAGTTGAATTGGGGACTTGGATAGAAGGTGGAGATAGAGAGCAGTAGGATCAACCTTTTTTTTGCAAATACAGAAAATTAATCTCATAGTGACTGAGTGAGTATGAACAACATGTAATACACCATTGATAGTTTTTTATGATGTGGGTTTAGTGATACTTTAATGAATTTCCTTAAAAAATAAAAGTTTCACAAGGTGTTCTGAAAGCTTCAGACAACACTTTACAAACCCGCGAGAAACATGGGGAAAGAAGTCTCCAACCCTTTATAGAAAACACTCCGCACCGAACCGCATAGGGCTGTGAAACCATGTGGTTTCACACTTGCAAAAAGGCCACACATTTCCCGATGTCCAGAGATGTGCTGGGGGTGACAGTGTGGGGTGGATAAACGTTTTTTT
>BLSH010351919.1:505009-521813 GCA_018402905.1 Glandirana rugosa | reverse complement strand
TCATAACGGAAATTGACACTTCACAAAAACGGGCACTCAGTGTACAAACGTCCAGTCCGTATCGCAAAAAAACGTGACCTTGTATGGTTGGTTACCTTATTCCGTCTCGACCAAACCTGGAAAAAACCCCTTACAAAACTCAAACGAACCTCGTTAGAATGAAAACTACAAAGACCGAAAGGCCATCCACTTCGACCCCGCCCCTCCGTCCTACCAAATATCCACACCCAGAAGTTCATCATATCTGGTTCGTCACCAGAATCAACTGGGTCACCGCCGGTCCTGACCGTTTTTTTTTTTTTTTTTTAAATTATTTTTTATTGATTTTAGAAAAGACAGTAGACAATACAAACAATTACAACGTTGAGGCCAGTCCTGGCCGCCACTGGGTCAACTAAGACCACTGCTTGGTCTATACTACTTGAAGACCCACACCTATAAACCATCCTGCCTCCCCGCCCCAGCTTCACCTACCGGAAAGCCAGAAACATCAAAAGTAAGATTGCTCCAAGCAAACTCAAAACATTCCCCAAAAAAGGTCCAAACCAGCTCTGCCTTATTCCATTGGTTGGTATGTTCCAGTGCAAAAAAACGCTATGCCTGACCTGCAAACATGTGACTCACGGGCAAAAACACTTCACAGTTAAAGGCAATACTTACCCTATCCCCCAATTTTTCAATTGTTCCACAGACTCTGTAGTCTACTGTCTTTCATGCCCTTGTAACCTACACTATGTGGGACATACCATCAGGCCCTTGTGACAAAGGTTCGGAGAACATCGGAGATATGTAGAAGGGGGCAAAGATATCCATAGTGTGCCTAGACATTTCCTGAAACATCACAATCAATCGTCAGCTGGGTTAAAAATGTGGATTATCAAATCTATACCAAACACCTTGCCTCCTGCTGAACGCTATAAAAAGCTGTGCCACCAAGAAATGTTCTGGATATATCATCTAGACCTTTTATCGCCAGGAGAACTTAATGAAGAAATCGAAAGTAATGTCTTCATATAGTAACAAGGGTATGTGCATGGATATGTATGGATATGTGGATGTGAGGCTTGGTGTGCATATGCATATGCATGTATATATACATATTTATGTATATATGTCTAAACATAGATATATCTCATAGCCCTGTGGCTCCAGCTCAGGGCCATTGCACTCCTGGACCTCACCCACCATAACCTTACTACACACCCACAGTCATCCAAGTCAATAAAGTTTTACTATTCAGCATTAAAATAATTTCAACCAACATAGAAGCTAGTTCCAGCCCCAGACACCTTCATAATGCCAGGATCCAGATGGTTAATTATCACTCTGCTCCTTTGACATGTATAGGTTTTTTGGCTCTTTTATTTGTTTTTTTATAATGTTTTTTATGATGGTTTTATGATGTTTTTATAATGACTAAATATGTACATATTTTTCTCAAAATGGCTTGACGTACATAAGTACTATATAATCCTTCTAGTTTTACTCCCCTCATTCCCTTCCCCTCCCCCCTCCCCACCCCCCCCTTTTCCCCCCCTACCCTTCCGTTCTCTGCTTCCTCCCCCCCCCACCCCGCATTCCTTCCTCTTTCCCCCCCCTCCTTTCCCTCCCCCCTCCCACCTCATCATTCCTTTCTTCCACCATCTCTCTGATATTCCAGTTAATAGCTGTGTACCTATATCCATCAAGTCCCATGTAAACGCATCTCTTTCAGCTTTATTTATTATTAATATAAGCCAGCCGTCCACCATTGTTTCACGGGACTATCTCATCACTACCAGCCATCCTCACGTCTATACAGGGTTAAAACTGCCGAGGAGGAGGCGTGTACCCAGACCGCACTCCTCCCACCTTTTTGCCCATAAATTTTCCCTGGTCCAACATGGCAACCATACGGCCTGAAGAAGGGGCGGAGCCCCGCAACGCGTCGCCGGACTATACACTCTCCTGCTGTTCACTGGATGAGAGGTGACAGACTGCTCGGAACCAACGGATCTTCCACCAGTGGCTAGGAGGAGGAGACACCGGGAGCCACCGACGCTTCCTTCCCACCACACCACTACCAGGCAGTCCCATCCCCATCCCAGGAGCACATCCTCCAGGACTCCCATATAGCCAGCAGTGGCTCACAACTGCAACGCTTACCTGAACACTACCATTGTTAGTAGTTTTTTACACAGTTTCAATAAATGATGTTTTTACTAAATTACTGCACTTAGAGGCATACTTTTTGTTCCTTGTTGTTTACCATAGAAGCTCGGTTACTTCCCAGAGGTGCAGCCACGCCAGTGCCACAGAGACTGTTTACCAGCTATGGTTCTTATTGCTGTTTATATTTCCATTACCCCTTGGGTAGACTCTTTGATCTCCTGTTCATGCATTATCCTAGTTACACAGACAAAGCCCACCCAACTGTCTCAGGACTGCGCTGCTAATATACTGTTTATGTCACTTCTGTATTTGCAAACTGCATTTGGGGTGTCATTAACATTGACACCCGCTGCAGATTGCAACTGCAGTGCGTTTTGAATGCATTAGGGAAATGCACACGGAACATGGGTTCCCCACACTGCGTTCTGGTGTGAACGGGCCTTTAGGGGTATAAATGATGCTTTCCTTTCCTTGTTCAGCAAATTATAAACTCAAAGGGAGAGTCAGAAGGCATGCAAAAAAGTAGAAGTGGGGCCACATTGCTGCCAAGTGTCCCTTGCATCCTAAGCCTATGGAGTGTGATGTAGTCCGACGCATATCCTTGTTTTCTCACCCGGGCCTAGTCCGGATCCGTACATTCTGAGCTGTATTGTAAATAAAAGGGGGAAAAGTGTGCATGCCCTCCTGGACTCCAGAAAAATGGTCACCCTGGTCTATACCCTCCTTGTGGACCCGGGAACAGCTGACCCAGTGTCAGGTAGGAGTGTTATGTGTGGATGGTGACTGTAAAAAGTAACCCTCAGTACCTCAGTACTGGTGACCTTTGAAACCAGCTCAGGATCTGTTTGCCATGAAGTGGCTGTGTCCCCTATCCTATTGCACAGTGTAACAGGGGATAGACTTTCCACTGTTCCGGGAACTCTGCAGTAGGAAGTCCTGAACCTGGACTTTCTAGTGGGACCCAAACCCTTTAAACGAAAGGCTGATGAAAAAGCTGTAGAGGTGACCCCTGACACAAATATGCATTTCCCCTAGCAGTCTGTGCGGATTAACTGGAGGTGACCCCTAAGACCCTAGAGTTACCGGTGTGCTGGAGCTAACGGTCTCTCAGGAAAACTTTGGGACTGCCCAGTTACAGTATCCTACTCTTGAGCAAGCCCGGAAAAATGTGAAGGTAAACAATGGGACCCCAGTAGCCCCGGGGCTGGAGAATGTGTTTCCCCATATGGCAGTTAATCATAACATGTTATATTGGGTTGACAAAATTTGGGGTGAGATTGTGGGACTCCTCGTGGTGCCTGGCCCTTATAGGAGGACAGTGTTGAACCTGGCCCATGCCCATTCCCAGGAGGGGTCCCCTGGCATATGAAAAGACCAAGAAATGTATCTTACAGTATTTCTTTTGGCCTGGGATAGATGCCGATGTGAAAAACTATTTTGAGTCATGCCCTGAGTGCCAAAAGGGAGTGCCTATTCCCCATTACCGTAGCCCACTGGTGCCATTGCCCGTGGTTGAGGTTCCTTTTGACTGAATTGCCATTTATCTGATAGGGCCAGTAGTTAAGTCTGCTAGAGGCCATCATTATGTCCTAGTTGTTATGGACTATGCCACCCGGTATCCCGAGGCTGTTCCCTTAAACACCTCCAAGACGATCGCCAGAGAGTTGTTTCACATGTTTACCTGTACTGGGATCCCAAAAAAGATCCCAACCAACCAAGGGACTCCCTTTATGTTGAAGGTAATGAAATGGTTGTGCAAATTGTTCAATATTAAGCACTTGCATATTTCATTTTACCACCCATGGTTTGGTAAAATGGTTTAATAAAACCCTTAAAATTATGCTCAAAATGGTGATTGTTAAAGCGGAGTGCCAGCCTATTAAAAGTTAGCAGCTACAAAAAGTGTAGCTGCTGACTTTTAAGAATCAGACACTCACCTGTCCCAGGCACCAGCGATGTGGACGCCCGCTGCCTCCCTCTTCTCCCCCTCCTCCGTGCAGCGCCGGCATCACAAGTGTGGGCGCCCGGCTTTGGCTTCAAAGCCGAGCGCGCACTGTGTATGCTCGAGCTGCACTGCGCTTTGTGAGTGGCCGGTGTATCTTCTGGGACCTGTGATGTGGACGGAGGGGGGGCGGGGGGAAGGTGAACTTCCTTCCGGTTCCGCGGAGCCAGGAGAGGTAGCGCAGCTGGGACCCTGTCAAAACAGGGTCCCTGCTGCCTCCCCCAAAAAATGACATGCCAATTGTGGCATGTCAGGGGGTAACCTTCCCTTAAAGCGGAAGTTCCACTTTTGGGTAGAAATCTGGGATTGTCTTCTGCCATATTTGTTGTTTGTAATTAGAGAGGTCCCACAGTCTTCCACGGGGTACTCACCATTTAAACTTCTCTATGGGTGGCATCCCTGAGGGTTGCTGGATATTGCAAAAGAAACCTGGGAGTATGAAACCACTCACTACCGGAGTGTCATAGAGCCTACCATAGCCATGCAGGGTAGAATTGCCTCAGTAATGCCCCTTGTTCGAGAACACATGCAGCAAGCCCAGGAAGCACAGTTTCGAGTGTACAATAGGTCGGTGAAGGTTCGAACTTTCCATCTGGAGGATCGTGTACTTGTTTTAGTTCCCGTGGTGGAAAGTAAGCTCCTAGCTAGGTGGCAAGGGCCCTATGAAATACTGGAAAAGGTTGGGGACGTAAACTATAAGGTATACCAACCAGACAAGCGGAAGAAGGAGAAGATCATGTGAATTTAATCAAAGCCTGTAAAGCTAGGGAAGCCCTCCTAGCCCTGGGTGATCAGCCACTAAAGAAAGAGAAAGGCGTAAGAGAAGTTCAGATACCTGAGTCTATGTCAGTGTCACAATAGCAGGAGGTGAGAGCGTTTCTACAGATTTCTACTCAGAGTTGCCAGGCTACATAAATGTAATTAAACAGGACTATGTCGCTGACCCTAAGGTTCGGGTGCGGCTTATGCTTTATCGTATTCCAGAGACCCGCAGACAGGCAGTAGCCGAAGAAGTAATATGGATGTTCGACCTCAGGGTGATAGAGAAGTCCAAAAGTGAATGGTGTAGTCCTATAGTCTTGGTTCCCAAACCAGATGGGTCCTTAAGATTTTACAGCGACTGCCAGAAAATGAACGAAGTGTCAAAGTTTGACACCTATTCCATGCCCCGGGTTGATGAATTACTGAAGTTGGGCCCCACCAGGTACATAAACACCCTTGATCTCATTAGAGGGTATTGACAAGCTCCCCTGACAGAGGAAGCAAAAGCTTTTGCAATCCAGAGGGCTTGTGCCAGTATGTGCAGATGGTGTTTGGGTTAAATGGAGCTCCTGCTACATCCCAGCGGATGGTGGATAAGATTCTTAGCCCACATCAATGCTTTTCAGCAGCTTATCTAGATGATGTGGTTGTTTGGAGCACAGATTGGGAAAGTCACCTACCCAATGTGCAGGCTGTCATAAATTCCATAACAAACGCTGGCTTAATAGCAAACCCAAAGAAGTGTGCCATAGGGTTAGAAGAGGCCCGGTATCTGGGTACACCATTGGGCGAGGCCTGATCAAACCCCAAATTCATAAGATAGAAACCATTAGAGAATGGCCTGCTCATGCCACTAAGAAACAAGTGAGAACCTTCCTGGGCATGGTTGGGTATTATCGGAGGTTCATCCCAAACTTTGCCACAATGGCAGCACCCTTAACTGACCTCACCAAGGGCAAAAGCTCCTCTGTCGCGATTAAGTGGAATCCCAAGGCAACTATTTTGAATTGTAAGCTGACCCCGGCAAAGAAAAATTATAGTATTGTGGAGTGAGAGTATTTGGCCATTAAGTGGGCCCGAGCCCACAGGGCTGCTGTCTCGGTTCCCCAGTGTCTCCTCCCTCCTCCTCCTGGTTGCCATTCCAATCGGATCTCCTTTAGGCCAATCGGGTGATAGATCTCATGACCGGCTTCCTGATTGGCGGGGAGGAGACTCAGCGTTACAATAGCAAATATTCATTCGCTATTGTCACACAACTGGGTGGGCTCAGAGCATTGCTGTGCTGTCACATACCTGGTGGTATAGTCTGGCTTATGCGGGGCAACCTGTCTTGCGGCCCTGGTTCGAGAACCCCTGGTAGTGTGGACAGGGAGCTCTGGAGCACAGGGGGGCATGAGGGCTAGACAATCTCAGGTGATAAGCAGAAGTCCACTGAAGCTCGTGCAAGCTGAAGGGTAGTGATACAGTCCGGGTCGGCAACTGGCAGGCGGTGCGGTACAGCGGGATAGGCAAACGGATGGTCGGGTACAGGCAGGGTTGGCAATGTGCTGGCAGCAGAGGTACAAAGGGAGCAGGCAAGAGGATAGTTGTAAACAGGCCGGGGTCAAGGGCAGGCAGATATCAGCAAAGTTCACAGGTGTAGCCGGGGTCACAGAGGCAGGAAGTCACTCAGTAGCAATCACAGGGGGGTCACAGGTGCAGGAAACACTGTAGAATGGACAGCACCTGCTGCAGGGTGCTGTCTGGCTAAATAGTCCATTTTGGCACCATTGGCGTGCCCAGGCACGTGCACGGGGGTGCGTGCGACCGCACACAGGTGACTCCCAGGCACGTTTGCTTTTCCTAACATCCCCCCCCAAGGGGCAGCCTCCGGATGCCCAACTGTGCTCTCTTGGCCGGATTGTTTCTCCAAAAAGTCTTGACAATTTCTTGGGCGTGTAAGTTGCTCTCCGGCTCCCACGGATTTTCCTCAGGACCATATCTTTCCATTTTAAAAGGAACTGTATGCCTCCTGTTTTCCTCCTGCAATCGAGGATGGATTCCACCTCAAACTCCTCCTCTCCATCTATCACCACCGGTTCAGGTGGGGCCGGTTTCCGTTCTGGAAACAGGTAACTGGCCACTGGCTTGAGGAGGTGCGTGTGAAACACCGGATGAATCTTAAGTGTAGGTGGTAGGTCAAGCTCATAGGCCACTTTATTGATTCTCTTTCTTATTGGAAATGGCCCTATGAATTTCGGTCCTAGTTTCTTGGAAGGACAGGACAGTGTTAGGTTGGTGGTTGCCAACCAGACCCGACTGCCAGGTTGGAGATCAAGCTCTCCTCGCCTTTCCTATCAAAGATCTCCTTGTTGTGTTCCTGCGTCTGGGTAAGGGTCTCCTGTAGCATCTTATTGTTACTTTTCAGGAACTTAGTGATCTCCAGTGTGGCCGGGATTGTACTTTCCGGAAGGAAGTCAGGCAGGAAGGTGGGGTGGTAGCCGAGATTCGCCCAAAACAGAGACTGCTTGGTGGCAGAATGGATGGAGTTGTTGTAGGCAAACTCACCTAGTGGCTACAAGGAGAGCCAGTCGTCTTGGGAGTAGGAGGAGTAGCAGCGGAGGTATTGCTCCAGGGTCTGGTTGGTCCTTTCTGTTTGACCATTGGACTGCGGGTGGTAGGCTGAAGAGAAGGCCAATTTAATCCCCAGGATAGAGCACAAGGACCTCCAGACTCGGGATGTGAACTGCACCCCTCTATCAGATACTATGTATTTTAGAATGCCGTGTAGGCGGACAACTTCCTGGATGAATACTTTGGCCGTTTCAGTGGCTGAGGGGGTGCCCCTCATCGGAATGAAGTGCGCCATCTTCGTGAGGTGGTCGACCACCACAAAGATTGTTGTGTAGCCTGCAGATGGCGGCAATTCCACAATAAAATCCATTGAGATCTGCGCCCAAGGGCGCTCAGGAATAGGTAATGGGTTTAGTAGGCTCCAAGCCTTAGCTCTCTTAGTCTTGTTCTTGGCGCAGGTAGGGCAGGCGCCAATGTAATTTTTACAGTCCTTCTTCATATGTGGCCACCAAAAGGTGCTGGAAAGTAGTTTGGCTGTCTTATGGTGGCCGAAGTGCCCGGCTAGGCGGTGGTCATGGCAGAGTTCCAGGGCCGACAGGCGGAGTTCTACTGGCACAAAGACTTGTTACCCGACCACCATAACCCGTTCTTGAGGGAAAGTCCAGAATCTGCGGGTATGGCGGAGCTGGGCAGATTTTGCCTGATCCGGGTTAGAAGATCTTCCTGAATTAACAGAAAGTGGTGAGCTGGCAAGATGGTGTCAAGAGGAGGTACCTCTCCGGTTTCATGAAACATCCTCGACAGCGCATCCGGCTTGACATTCTTGGATCCAGGCCGATATGTAATATGTAGCTGAAACCGGGAGAACAGGGCCCAGCGTGCTTGGCGGGGCTTAAGGCTCTTGGCTGTTCTTAGGTACTCCAGATTCTTGTGGTCTGTGAAGGACAAGACTGGATGAGCTGTTCCTTCCAAGAGATACCGCCATTCTTCCAGGGCGGATTTAATTGCCAGAAGCTCCCTGTCGCCCACATCGTAGTTTCTCTCGGGAGGAGAGAGCTTCCGTGAAAACAAAGCTATGGGGTGCAGGGAAGCCTTAAGTCCCTGTCTTTGGGACAAAACTGCCCCGACTGCGGTCTCTGAGGCATCTACTTCCAAGATGTAGGGCCATGTGGAGTCGGGGTGTTTGAGAACAGGTGCAGAGGTAAACAGTCTCTTCAAAGTTTGGAAGGTGGCTTGCGCTTCCGAGGTCCAGACAAAATGGGTATTCTGTTTGGTTAGCTGCGTTATCGGGGAGATGACTGCAGAAAATCCTCGGATAAATTTTGTATAAGAATTGGCAAAGCCAATGAAGCACTGTACCACCTTTTTGTCCGCTGGTGGTGGCCAGTCCACAATAGCTGCTACTTTCTGGGGGTCCATAGTTGTGCCAGTAGTGGAGATGTGGAAACCCAAGAAGGCAATATCTGTGCACTCAAAGGCACACTTTTCGGCCCTGGCACACAGGCCATGCTGACGTAGGCGGCTAAGCACATTCCTGACATGCTTACGATGTTCCTCCAGGGAGGGGGAGAAGATGAGGATATCATCCAGATATACTACCACAAATAAGTCAAGAAATTCTCTGAAGATATCGTTGACCAGATGCTGGAACGTGGCCGGGGCATAACAGAGCCCAAAGGGCAAGACCAAATATTCGAAGTGGCCAAAACGGGTGCGGAAAGCCGTCTTCCATTCATCCCCCTCCCACATACGGATCAAGTTGTAAGCCCCCCGAAGATCCAACTTGGTAAATATGGCTTTGGAAGAGTTCAGGAGCCAGGGGCAATGGATATCGGTTCTTGACCGTGATCTTATTGAGGTCCCGATATCAAAGCACGGCCGGAGGGAGTGATCCTTCTTTTTCAACAAAGAAGATTCCGGCCCCTGCGGGCAATGTAGAGGGTCCGATGAACCCCTTCTGCAGGTTTTGCTCCAGATAAGCCTTGAGGGCTACTAGCTCCACTTCTGAGGGAGGAAAAATCCTGGCAAAAGGGACTATGGCTCCGGGTAGCAGATCTATCGGGCAGTCATATGGCCTATGAAGTGGTAGGGAATCCACCCCCTTCTTGCTAAAGACATCCAAGAAGTCTTGATACGCTTTGGGGATAGCAACGCGGGTCTCCTGGTCTGGATCAGGGTTTATAGAGAGTACTGCTGGTGATGCCCTCTGGAGCGGTTGGAAGCAATTACTCACACAGTATGGGGACCGGAACCGAACTTGCAGTTTTCCAGTCAATGTGAGGACTGTGTGCTTGGAGCCACGGGAGGCCAAGGATCACTGGGAATAATGGGGAGGAAATGGCATCCAATAATAGGAACTCCGAGTAGGCTTTGGCCGTCCGAGCTGGTAAAGGGAAAGTCTCTTGGGTCACTGTGCTCGACTTGATGACTGACCCGTCGGCCAATCGAATAGACATCGGATGTTCCTTGAGCCTAAGAGGGATCCCATGCTGGGCAGCAAAGGAACTTGGATATTCCCGTCGGGGAGCTGCAGGAAGATGGGAAGGATCAGGTGAGGCTGGGAGCTTGGCAGGGAGAGCACTTCTCCTGGGACTGGCGCTGGACCCTTACCAGCTTTGGCGGGGCAACTCTACAATAGGTGCCCTGGACTGCCACAATAGAGGCACAAGTTGTGGGTCATCCCCCTCTGTCATTCCTCTGAGGACATGGAGTGCGGCTTCTGCGGTAGCTGCCTGATGTAGGTCTGCATATAGTTGGGCCATGGCGTGGAAAAAACAGTCCAAGGTGGTGGTCTTGGGAGCCTTTTGCTCCAATAGGCGATGAGCCCAGGCCTGCGGGTAATCCTGAAGAAGCAAGATCACCAGGCCCACTTTGGTGGCTTCCAAAGAGAACGTGCGGGGCTGGAGAGCGAAGTACAGTTCACAGGAGCTGCGGAAGGCTCTAAACTTCCTGCGGTCCCCTGCAAACCGCTCAGGCATAGGCACCTTTGGCTCCGTGGGCAGAATCACTATGGTGCGGCATTGTGTGTGGCCCCCGCTGGCGGGGTTAGGAGCAGCCAAGTCCTGAACTTGATTTTCCAAGCCTGTATATCCTTCCTGCAGGGTTTTCACTGCTTGGGTTAATCCAGCAAGGTGCACACATAGTTCCTCCATGGGAGAGGGCCCCGGCACAGACTTTGGCATGGCTGTCCGTTTCTGTCACGTACCTGGTGATAGAGTGTGGCTTATGCGGGGGCAACCTCTCTTGCGGCCCTGGTTCGAGAACCCCTGGTAGTGTGGACAGGGAGCTCAGGAGCGCAGGGGGGCACGAGGGCTGGACAATCTCAGATGATAAGCAGAAGTCCACTGAAGCTCGTGCAAGCTGAAGGGTAGTGGTACAGTCGGGATCAGGCAAATGGATGGTCGGGTACAGGCTGGGTCGGCAACATGCTGGCAGCAGACGTACAAAGGGAGCAGGCAAGAGAATAGTTGTAAACAGGTCGGGGTCAAGTGCAGGCAGATATCAGCAAAGTTCACAGGTGTAGCCGGGGTCACAGAGGCAGGAAGTCACTCAGTAGCAATCACAGGGGGGTCACAGATGCAGGGAACGCTGTGGAACGGACAGCACCTGCTGCAGGGTGCTGTCTGGCTAAATAGTCAGTTTTGGCGACATTGGGCGCGCACGAATGCGCACAGGCGATTCCCAGGCACATTTGCTTTTCCTAACATGTGCAGATCACATGCGATGTCTGTGCGATGCGAATTCAGCCATACCAGCTGTATGGCTGAATTCACATCGCATGCACACAAAAATGGTCCAGGACCCTTTTTTTGATCCGCACTGGAATCAGCTAGCATGGGTGTCACAAGCCATGCGATATGATTCCTGTACCATTTGACAGTTCGCACTGTGATCTGTGAACCAATCTAGGGGTGGCACAGGAATCGCGCTGGTTCTCGCATCGCATATGTGTGAATTGGGACACAATGTAGCTCTTTAAGTTTAAAGCCCCATTGCGGGCTAAAACTATTTTTTTCTCCTACCATTCCTTTCTCCTAATCATGCTACCAAAATGAGTGTGTGCTGTATATTGCCTCCAGCATTGCTTCTGTTTCTTCTGGCTGGAGGCTGCCATTTTGCTGAAGCCCAGAGTCCTAGCAGTAAATCATAAAGCAGAACTAAACCCATTGATTTAACGGTTTCAAAAAAACGTTACATTCCTGGAATGCCAGAAATGATAACTGTCACATTTGCTTGTGTCCTCTACCAAACTTTCAAACCATCAAATGGCTGGTGTCATAACTGATCACACGTGCAGCACCATGGCAGTTGCAGATCAAACAGAAGCAGCTTCCTGGGCTGTAAAGGATAGGAGGGTTTAATTTCGCTTTAAGGCTGTCAGCCAATCAGACTCTACAAACTCAGCAGTGCCTAAAAATAGAGAGAAACTGAGCATGTGCAGAGCAGGGTGAGACAGTGGATTACTGGATTTTAAAGAATAAGTTCACCTTTTCAGGCGGAATTTCAGCTTTCATAATAAAGAGAAGTGTTTTCCAATGCCATTTCTGGCCCAGCCATCCAATGTGTTTTTCTTTCACTTACCTTGTCCATAGGATGTTTAGAATCTTGTCTGTTTATTTGTATTTTTGAATAGATTTTCAGATTCCATCACTTCCTGTAGCTTGTATCAGCATTCACTACCTCTTAGGACATCTCCCAGAAGCCTTCACTTTCTTGTTGCATCACAGAAGAGGGAGTGATAGGGCGTGTTCACCACTCTGGACCTCACGCCCTCATTACAATACCACATTGCACCTATTCCCTATAAAATCTGATTGGGCATTCTCCTTTAGATCTCCCATCAGCTATATAGTACTGGGGCCTGTCTGATTTGATATAAATTAAATGGATTGGTCAGGTGTGTCTTCTATTCCTTAGCTCTGGTAGAGCTATAGGAAATTGTACAGAGATAGTACAATCAGATTGCATAGTGTATGGCCATCTTTATAGAAGTACATAGGTGTAAGTGGACAGAAACACTCAGTTGTCAGGCCTCGTTCACATCTCCACGTAGTGAAAACTCACTTTTACGCATGCGTTTGTTTTGGGTGTTTAGGAGCATTTTCACTTGTCACACATAGGGCAGCCCATTCACTTGTATGAGCTGCCCTATGCACGACAATTGTTCCAGAGAAGCTCCAGAACGTTTTTTGGAGCGGAGCGTGGTGCGTTACTGCAGTTTTTGGTGTGTTTGCTGCACTTAGGGTACCTTTAACATGTAATGACAACACCAGCATGATGCACATTTGCAGCATTTCTGAAACACATGACTAAGCGAGCATTTCTGTGTGGATTGCCATGCGTTTAGAAACACACAGATGTGAATTTAGATTCATTGTTCTTGTGTAAACACACTAATTTCACTTTCAGGCCCCTTTCACACCTAGAGTAGTGGGAGTGGCAAAGTACCTTGTGTGACGTTTTTGCACGTTTTTTTACTGCATTTGTCACCTGTGTTTTTGTGTAACAAAATGTGTGATTGCTTCTGTGGTGTGCCGTTAACAATTAATGACACTGAAAGCGTAACTCTGTAATTTTAGGTGTATAAATCTATCCATACACTATACAATCTGACTGTACAATCTCCTTTAGATTTCAAAAAACTATATAATAGGAGGACTCACCATCTATACAATCACTCCAATCAGGCAGCCTCTTGCACTACATCATGGGTGTCCTGTGGGCTGCATGTGGCCCCAGGGAGTTTAGCATGCACCCTGAGCCCATCTCAAGGGACGCTGGGGAAGCCAGGCAAATTCACACATGGAGCAATGCCAGGAGTGCTGTGAAAACTTGATTTTGGTTGATTGGTGAAAGTGTGCTAATGAGGTCAGCTGGTAAACTCCTTCCTGTGTCTTACAGGCTTGTCTGACTGTGTCTGTATACCAGGAAGTTTCTTAAGTGATCTGAGTAGGGTTGCCACTTTTTCCTCAATCCAAACCCGAACACTTTAGCGGAGCAAGACAATTTTTTTTTTCAACCACTTGACCACTGGGCACTTAAACCCCCTTAATAACCAGACCAATTTTCAGCTTTCAGTGCTCTCACATTTTAAATGACAATTGCTCAGTCATGCTACACTGTCCCCAAATTACATTTTTGTCCTTTTTTCACACAAATACCTTTTTTATGGTATTTAATCACCACTGGGTTTTTATTTTTTGCGCTATAAATGAAAAAAGACTGAACATTTTGTTTAAAAAATGCATTTTTATTTTTTCTGTTATAAAATTTTGCAAATTTATAATTTTTCTTCATAAATTTTGACCAAAATTTATACTGCTACATATCTTTGGTAAAAAATAACCCAAATTAGTGATTATTATGTGGTCTTTGTGAAAGTTATAGGGTCTACAAGCTATGGTGCCAATCATTGAAAATTGATCACACCTGATGTACTGACGGCCTATCTCATTTCTTGAAACCCTAACAAGCCAGGAAAGAACAAATACCCCCCCCCAAATGACCCCTTTTGGAAAGTAGACATTCCAAGGTATTTAGTAAGAGGCATGGTGAATTTTTTGAAGTTGTAATTTTTTCCCACAACTCTTTGCAAAATGAAGATTTTTTTTTCTTTTCACAAAACTGTCATATTAACAAGTTATTTCTCACACACAGCATATGCATACCACAAATTACACCCCACAACACATTCTACTACTCCTCCTGAGTATGGCAATACCACATGTATGAAACTTTTACACAGCCTGGCCACATACAGAGGCCCAAAGTCCAGGGAGCACCATCAGACGTTCTAGGGATATAAAATACACATTTAATTTCTTGACTACCTCTTGCACTTTTCAAGGTCCTGGAGCACCAGTACAATGGAAACGCCCAAAAAAATCACCCCAATGTATATTTTATGAGGCATAATGAGTCTTTTGAACATGTCATTTTTTTCCCACAAGTTTTTGGAAAATGTGGAAAGAAAATGAAAACACATTTTTTTACACATAGGTGTCCATTTATAAGATATTTCTAACACCTAACATAGCAAAAATGGCACCCCAAAATATATTCTGCTATTCCTCTTGAGTATGGCAATACCACATGTGTGAGACTTCCACAGCCTGGCCACATACAGAGGCCCAACATGCAGGGAACACTGTCAGGTGTTCTAGGAGCATAGATTTCAAATCTAATGTGACTACCTATCACACTATTGTGAGGCACTGTAGTGGCACTGATGGGTACTGTAGTAGCACTGAAGTGGCACTGATGGGCACTGTAGTGGCGTAGATGTGGCACGGATGAGAACTAATGTGACATGGATGAGCATGAATGAGGCATAAATGAGCCATGGATGGGGAAGGGTGAGCATGAATGAGCCATGGATGGGGATGGATGAGCCATGGATGAGCATGAATGAGCTGTGGATGGGGTTGGGTGAGTATGGATGGGGATGGCTGAGCCATGAATGTGGATGGATGAGCCGTGGATGGGGATGGTTAAGCATGGAAGGGGATGACTGAGTTTGGATGAGGTGGCTGAGCGTGGATGGGGGTGGCTGAGCATGGATGGGGGTGGCTGAGCATGGATGGGGATGGCTGAGCATGGATGGCTGGATGGCTGAGGATAGATGGCTGAGTATTGATTGAAGTACGGATGGCTGAGTATTGATTGGAGTATGGAAGTATGCAGTGGCGGCTGGTGAAGTTTTAGGATTGGGGGGTACCAGGCCCTGCCCTTCCTTTTTGACCCCTCCTACTTCTAATAAGCCCCACCCCTTATATAATCCACCCACTCCGTCCCCTGTATTCCAAATATTGTGTCAGGAGTACACAGCTCAGCATCACAGGACACAGTATAAAGCTCAGCATCACAGGACACAGTATACAGCTCAGCATCACAGGACACAATATACAGCTCAGCATCACAGGACACAGTATACAGCTCCAGCTTCACAGGACACAGTATACAGCTTAGCATTACAGGACACAGTATACAGCTTAGCATCAGCCTTTTCAGCGCATACACATAGACTTCAATGGCTGACCAATAGGCACACTACTTGGCTGTCAGGTGACAGCCAAGGAGCCGAAAAAAAAAAGAAAGCCAATGTACCGGTGCCTCCTGCAGGGGGGCCAAGTGCCCCTTATACACTAGCCGCCACTGGAAGTATGGATGGCTGAGTATTGATTGGAGTATGGATGGTTGAGCATGGATGGCTGAGTATTGATTGGAGTATGGATAGCTGAGCATGGATTGCTGAGTATTGATTGGAGAGTGGAAGTATGGATGGCTGAGTATTCATTGGCGTATGGACGGTTGAGCATGGATGGCTGAGTGTTGATTGGAGTACGGATGGCTGAGCATGGATGGCTGAGTATTGATTGGAGTATGGAAGTATGCAGTGGCGGCTGGTGACGTTTTAGGATGGGGGAGCGCCAGGCCCCGCCCTTCCTTTTTGACCCCTCCTACTTCTAATAAGCCCCACCCCTTATAGAATCCACCCACTCCGTCCCCTGTATTCCACATATTGTGTCAGGAGTACACAGCTCAGCATCACAGGACACAGTAAACAGCTCAGCATCACAGGGCACAGTATACAGCTCAGCATCACAGGACACAATATACAGCCCCAGCATCACAGGGCACAGTATACAGCTTAGCGTCACAGGACTCAGTATACAGCTTAGCATCACAGGACACAGTATACAGCTCAGCAACACAGGACACAGTATACAGCTCAGCATCACAGGACACAGTATACAGCTCAGCATCACAGGACACAGTATACAGCCCCAGCATCACAGGACACAGTATACAGCTCAGCATCACAGGTAGGGTATATAGCAGCCAGTATCACAGGTGGGGGCAAATTGCAGCCAATATCACAGATGGGGGTAAATTGCGACGTTAAACGGGGGTGGACACTATAACCGACGTTAAATGGGGTGGACACTATAACCGACGTTAAATGGGGGTGGACACTATGACCGACTTTAAATGGGGGTGGACACTATAACCGACGTTAAATGGGGGTAGACACTATAACCGACGTTAAACGGGGGTGGACACTATGACCGACGATATATGGGATGGACACTACGACTCGACATATGACACAGGACACTACGACCCCGACATATGACACAGGACACTACGACTCGACATATGACACAGGACACTACGACTCGACATATGACACAGGACACAACGACTCGACATATGACACAGGACACTACGATTCGACATATGACTCAGGACACTGCGATTCGACATATGACACGGGACACTACGACCCCGACATATAACACAGGACACTACGACTCGACATATGACACGGGACAC
>BLSH010351919.1:487380-504999 GCA_018402905.1 Glandirana rugosa | reverse complement strand
CTGAGGGCGAGGGTGTCTCTGGGATTGGTCACTGGCTGTCTGACTACCCCTGTCGGCGAGAGGCGTACGGCTAGAGACGTCTGTATTGGGCGAACAAGCATACGGCTTGAGACGTTGTGAGGACGGACGGACAGATAACCTACCCCATTCACGTCCTTCCCCCCAGAGACGTTACATGGGGTGGACACAATGACCGACTGGGGTACTTTGCAGCCAATAACACAGGTGGGGGCACTTTTGCAGCCAGTATCACAGGTGGGCGCACTTTTGCAGCCAGTATCACAGGTGGGGGCACTTTTGCAGCCAATAACACAGGAGGGAACACTTTTGCAGCCAGTATCACATGTGGGGGCACTTTTGCAGCCAGTAACACAGGTGGGGTACATTGCAGAGACCCCCCTTCCTGCACTTACCCCATCCAATAGACAGGCAGGCAGGAGTGTTGCAGAGTTCGGCATACGAACAAGCGGGTTATGTCTGCAGAGATCGGCATGCGGAGAGCGGCTGTCCCCATCAGTCTGTCGGTCACTGGTTAGGGTCTCTGTGGGAGCGGGAGTCACGTCCGCTGCCACAGTGACCCGCCCCCGGCCACCGCATCCAATTACACTGAGCCGCAGGCTCAGGGCAGCCAATCAGACTATGTGTGTGCGCCTGTTCAGTGCACACACATAGACTTCAATGGCTGAACAATAGGCACACTACTTGGCTGTCAGGTGACAGCCAAGGAGCCAAAAACATAAAAAAAGCCAATGTACCAGCGCCTCCTGCAGGGGGGCAGGGCTGACTTTTTTTTCTTTTTAGCCGGTGGGGAGGCGGCGCCAGAGGTGACTGGAGTATGGATGTCTGAGTATTTATTGGAGTATGGATGGCTGAGTATTGATTGGAGTATAAATGGCTGAGCATGGATGGCTGAGTATTGATTGGAGTACGGATGGCTGAGTATTGACTGGAGTATGGATGGCCGAGTATTGACTGGAGTATGGATGGCTGAGTATTGACTGGAGTATGGATGGCTGAGTATTTATTGGAGTATGGATGGCTGAGTATTGATTGGAGTAGAGATGGCTGAGCATGGATGGCTGAGTATTGATTGGAGTATGGATGGTTGTGTATTGATTGGAGTATGGATGGCTGAGTATTGATTGGAGTATAGATGGCTGAGCATGGATGGCTGAGTATTGATTGGAGTATGGATTGCTGAGTAGGGATGGCTGAGTATTGTTTGGAGTATGGATGGCTGAGCATGGATGGCTGAGTATTTATTGGAGTATGGGTGGCTGAGTATTAATTGGAGTATGGATGACTGAGCATGGGTGGCTGAGTATTGGAGTATTAATGGCTGAGCATGGGTGGCTGAGTATTGATTGGAGTATGGATGGCTGTGTATTGATTGGAGCATGGATGGCTGAGTATTGATTGGAGTATGTATGGCTGAGAATTGATTGGAGTATGGAATTGCTGGGCATGGATAGCTGAGTATTGATTGGAGTATGGATTGCTGAGTAGGGATAGC
The DNA here is from genome assembly GCA_018402905.1 of Glandirana rugosa. NCBI lineage: Eukaryota > Metazoa > Chordata > Amphibia > Anura > Ranidae > Glandirana > Glandirana rugosa. The sequence continues at coordinate 503,486 of BLSH010351919.1, read as the reverse complement.
AGAGTATTGATTGGAGTATGGATGGCTGTGTATTGATTGGAGTACGGATGGCTGAGCATGGATGGCTGAGTATTGATTGGAGTATGGATGGCTGAGTATTGATTGGAGTATGGATGTCTCAGTATTTATTGGAGTATGGATGACTGAGTATTGATTGGAGTATAGATGGCTGAGCATGGATGGCTGAGTATTGATTGGAGTATGGATGGATTAGTATTGATTGGAGTATGGATGGTTGAGTATTGATTGCAGTATGGATGGCTGAGTATTGATTGCAGGATGGATAGCTGAGCATGGATGGAAGGTTGAGTAGAGACTGGCACAAAGCAGCGCTGTGGGCACTACACATCCAGCCCACAGCGCTGCTGCATCCAATCTCTCCCCTCTCCTCTTACACTGTACCAATCGGTACAGAGGGGGGAGAGATAAGCCGGATATGCGCCCGCTTGTTTACATCTGATCGCTCCGTCATTACACGGAGTGATCACGTGGTAAATGGCCACTGCCAGAGAACGTTTACCGTGATCCGTGATGCGCCGGGTCCTCCAGACCCAACGGTCACGGATACTCCCAGGGGGCGCTCAGGATCGCGATTCTGGGAGCATGTCACTGTACGTCCTCCCAGGATTAACAAACCGTGCTGTAGCGGTCATTTGGCTATGGCCCGGTTGTTATGTGGTTAACATACACTATAGGATTATAACAGACCTGGGACATCTTTGGGCACTCCAAAGAGAATGGTAATGCGACGCACATAGTGCCCCTTCACCCTCCTGACAGGCCCTGTTCCGAGCCACATTTCTGTCTGAATAGTTTGACGAGTTTCAGGTGGACTGGAACCTGGACACATGATTCAAAACCTAGACTATCCACCTGAAACCCATACGCATGTTTCAAAACCTGGACTGTCTGGGTGAATACCGGACAGGTGGCAACCCTAGATCTGAGTGTAGCGTCACCCCCCATATAAGCCACTTGAGTATATTTGGTTCTGTACTCTGCCTCTCGACCCCAAGAACAGTGTGGGCCCCTCTGGCACACCTAGTGATCAAATATTACTGTAGACACAATGGCAAAAGGACACCAAACTGTAGTGAACTAAAAGTATTTTACTAAAAGGCTTTCACATCAAAAACAGTAATGACTTTAACTAGGTAGTTTAATATGGCAAACTCTGATATTATACAGTTTTCACCAACTCAAAGGGCTTAAATATGACCTATGTACCCAGGCATGAAGGGGAATAAAGATGACTTGTAGGCGGTCAATCTATTGCCCTAGAATCCTGAGGTCACGGGCCCCAAACACAAATGCGTGTTACAATATGCAACAATATGCAACATCAACGTTATCATTTCTTAAAAAAAAAAATCATCTTTATTGATTTTATCATAAAAATACAAGTATTGCTCAAGTATGCATTTGTTACAGAAAATGAATCTTCATCATGCATTAATGGATAAAAAAGGAAGCAAGAGGAACAAGTCAAATGGTGGGCATCATTGGTATAAAAAGTTTCAATACAGAGAATAACATCACCATGTTGTAAAACTGTTGGAGGTATCATAACAAAGAATAGTAACACTTCAAGGTGAGAGCCAAGCGCCCCATAAACTGAAATATGTTTTATACGACCCGGACTGAATTGCTATGCTCTCTTTATAACTTTTGACTAGGTTTATCTGGAGTTTAACATCTGTTATGTTAGGCACTAAATTGCGTTGCGATATCCTTGCAATCATCATTCTAGCTGGTGGTTATGTGGGAATATTTCAATTCCTAAACTCAGGATTGCCAGGGTCGGTGAAGTGGGTGTAAGGCACCCAGTTGTTTCTGATATTAGGGAGAACCAGAGGCTACGAATGTGGGTATATATCCATAAGATATAGAGTAGAGATCTTGTACAACCACATTCATGCCATCATTTGTCATCATCTATGTTTGTGAACTTGACCAGTCGAACTGGAGTGAAATACCACCTATGATAGAATTATTGACAGCTGATCGTCATTGGCTGTCAGTGAAAGCTTCTTGTAGGTCTAGTTCCCACTTTTGGAGGGCTGAATTTTTAGTAAATGTAGTTTTGAATTGTAAGATATTGTAAGTGGTGTAATACCTTTTGAGGTAGGATTGGTAGAAGTCCAAAAAGACCATGTTTTTTTTTTTTTTGTGTAGGGCATGGATGGGGTTTTTCTTTAAATAGGAAACTATTTGGTTGTAACCAAATGCTCCTTTTGGGTCTAGGTTATAGATTTCCCTAAGCCTCATGAAAGAGGGGAGCTTGTTGTTTTGCAATAGTTCCATCAGGTTGACGTGTTTAATTGGGTCCCATGGGCTGTGAGAGAGGTGAGGCCAGTGCCGGACTGGCCCACTGGTGTACCGGGATATTTCCCAGTGGGCCGGCCGCCTGGCTGCCCTGGGGCCTTTTCGAGGGAAGCGGCGTCTGAAAAAATATAGCTGCGGGGCTGGGCCACACTGATCGAAACTCTGTACTTTTAAAAATGCCAGTGCGCATGTGCCCGCCTTCCTGAAAATAGCCAAACGTATACAGGCTTTCCCGAGCCTGGCTAGCTTCGAAATGGGCTTGGGAAAGCAGGTACACATTGTCCTATTTTCGGGAAACCGGGCGCATGCGCACTGAATCTTATCTTGTTCATTCAAGTCGGATGGAAGTAGGACAGAAATAGGACCGATGTTGCAGGGCAAAGTGGGATCAAAAGTCTGACTGTTTTTGTGTTGGATATTGTGAACCCAGCCTAAGAGGTTGCTGAGATCACCTTAAGGCTGGGCTCACACTATCCGACACAAAAACGGTCAGACTTTTGATCCTACTTTGCCCTGCAACATCGGTCCTACTTCTGTCCCACTTTGGTCCTACTTCCATCCGACTTGAATGAACAAGATAAGATTTTGCTCCGACTTTGAGATAGTGACTTGTCCTTTCACCAATCAAAATAATCCCAGTGTGAGATAAATTCCTTTTACTGCTGCTGTAATCACCAAGTCGGATGTCACAAGTCAGATGGTTAGAACAAAGATCCGACTTTGATCCTACTTCAATGATATTCAATGGGCTGAAGTAGGACCAAAGTCGGACCAAAGTAGTACAGGAACCTTTTTCAAAGTCGGATCGACTTGTGTCGGACCAGTTAAGACGGCTCTCATAGGGAAACATTGATTTTGTGACATAATGCGACTTGTGCTCACAATGTCGGTCCGTTTGTCAGACTAATGTGAACCCAGCCTTAGGCTGGGTTCACACTATCCGACACAAAGAGATTTTTGGTAGAGAAGGTTGCGGCGTGGATGGATTGTTCTGTAAATTATATAGAGAACTGTAATAAGAGCAAAATGTGTTTGCTGTGTCTTTGGGGTGGTAGAGTTTTCCACCATGAATTGGGTGAAGAATAGAAGGAATATTTTGCTTGGATATTTGGTATTTGACTTGGGCGGCAAGGAGTTTGCCAAAATAGAAATTTGCTTGCACCTTCCGAAGTAGTTTAGCGCGTTGAGAGGCAAGAAGGGTGCGGAGGTCATATCTTGCTTGGAACAATTGGTTGCCTATAGCAAGAGTCTGGGTTTTTTTTTTCTTGTTCGCGGGTTTGTTATGGTGGCTAGTATGTTGTCAAGCTGCTGTGTTCTCTGGCACTTAGCCTTAACTTTAACTTAACACACCACGAATGAAGGCTTTATGCGTATTCCACACTAGGAACGGGATAGCAGTGAAAGAGCCATTGAGTTAAAAAAAATACTTGAGTTGTTCTTTTATATGAGCAGAGTTAAGTGAGGATGCCATTATGGTAGGGTCATTCCTCCACATGGACATGTTTGGTTTACCCCCTTTCCCTCCAATTTGTATGGAAATAGAAGTGTGGTCAGACCACGTGATGGTGTGGATCTCAGAGTTGGTGATGTCCTGAAGCAAATTCTTATCGCCTAAGAATAGGTTTATTCTTGAGTAGGAACAATGGGGTTTGGAAAAAAAGAGTATAGTCTCTCTTGGGAATGATGGCATCTCTATATGTTGTATATGTTTGTGTGAAGAAAGGAGGATAGTGGGGATGAGTGTTTTTTGTTAGCCTTGGGGCTTTGAATATCAATAGAGGGGTCTGGAGTCAGGTTAAAATCTCTACACAGGAGAAAATGTCCTTGTTTCCTTTTCTGGACTTTTTCCATAGTTTGCGGAGAAATACCATCTGTTTGGAGTTAGAAGCATACAAGTTGACAATGGTGTAGAATTTGTTGTCTATTTCACAAACTAGAATGATATACTGTAGCTCCCTTGGCCACATCAGTGGGGCTTTACGTTTGCAAAAATGGGTCTCTTGGGGACATAGGACCTCACTTTGTAATTTGTTTGCTTCTGTCCACAGGGAATATATGTTCCCTGGGTGATTTAACCCCTTGACATTTAAAGAGGTGTTGGCGGGTTTGGAGGCTATATTTAGTGGGTTGGATTCAATGTAGTATTTACTGTATGTGTAGCAAGGTATTGATGTGATATTGTACACCAGCGGCAGCTGGTCCATAAGGGGCGCTTGGACGCCGCCTCCCCGCTGGGAAGGAAGAAAAAAAAAAAGTCAGCCCGACCTCCTAAAGGAGGCCCCGGTATATTGACTTTTTTTTTTCCTTCAGCTCCTTGCTGTCTGCTGACAGCAAGTAGTGAGCCTATTGGCCAGTGTTAGGAAAGTGTCTGTTCCAGCTGCCTGTGTGCATTGCGCGTGCCTGTGCACGTTCGCCAAAATGGCCTATTTAAGAAAACAGCACCCTGCAGCGGATGCTGTCCGCTCTACAGCGTTAGTGTGAGTTCCTGAGAGCAACCTGTACCAGAATGGAGGAATTTGAGGTTGAATCCATTCTGGACTGCAGGAGGAGAGGTGGCGGCATCCAGTATCTGGTCAAGTGGAAGGGCTATGGGCCCGAAGAGAGCTCTTGGGAGCCAGAAGAAAATTTACGTGCGGAAGCTTTGATCAGGGCCTTCTGGAGAAGACACCCGGCCAAGAGAGCCTGTTTGGGAATCCGGAGGCTGCCCCTTGGGGGGGGCAATGTTAGGGAAGTGGCCGTTCCAGCTGCCTGTGCGCATTGCGCGCCCGCACACGCCTGTGGGCGCCAAACGGCCTATTTAAGCAAACAGCACCCTGCAGCGGATGCTGTCCATTCTACAGCGTTAGTGTGAGTTCCTGAGAGCAACCTGTACCCCAATCTCTGTTCCTGTGACCCGGCTTGTCTGACCTTGTTGAACTCTGCCTGCACTGACCCTCAGCCTGCCTACGACAATGCTTCTGCCTGACCATCTTGTACTTCAGCTGCCCGCCTGTTAACGACCCTGCCGGTACCCGACTACCCGCTTGCCTGCTCCTTCTGTACCGCACTTGCCCACCTGCTACCGACCCGGCCTGCATCACCAATCTTCTGTCTTGCAAGGGCTCCTGGGGGATCCTCACAACATCATCTGCATCCCTACCAGCCCTCGTGCCCCCCTGTGCTCTGAAATCTCCTGTCTACTCTATCAGAGGTTTCTGAACCAGGGCTGAAAGAGAGGTTGCCCACTGCATAGTCAGACTCCACCTCCAGGTATGTGACAGAAATGGACAGCCATGTCTGAGTCTGAGCAGGGGCGCCTGAAGTATCTGACCTTTCCCGGTTCTTCCAGGCAATGGCTCGGTTGTATGAAGATCTGCATCAGGTGGCCACTGCCGAAGCTGCTCTCCACACCCTCCGACAAGGCCGCCACACGGCGGAGGATTATGCGCCGGAGTTCAGGCGTTGGAGCATCGACACGGCCTGGAATGAGGCAGTTCTGTGCCACCAGTTTCGGCTAGGCTTAGCCGACCCCCTGAAGGATGAGTTGGCCCATGTGGGGGTGCCGTCCGCTCTGGAGAGACTCATTGGTCTGGCTATTCAGATCGATCAGCACCTTAGGGAACTGTCAGGAGACCTCCGCCGCCTCTGAAACTCGGGCTGGCAGTTCTGTGCGCACGTAGCATTTGCGCGTCTTTGCACGTGGCTTTGCGTGCCTGTGCATGCGCGCCTTTGCGCCGGCACGGCTTCCCAAACGGCCATTTAAGCTGACAGCACCCTGCAATCGGTGCTGTCCGTTCTACTGCATTTGTGCGAGTTCCTGAGCAACCTGTAACCTGATTATCTGTTCCTGTGACCCGGCCTGTCCTGACCTTGTTTGATCTCTGCCTGCACCGACCCCCGGCTTGCCTATGACCACTCTTCTGCCTGATCCTTGTGTACCTTTGCTGCCAGCCTGTTGACCTTTGCTGCCAGCCATGTACCCGACCATCTGCTTGCCTGTTCCTTCTGTACCGCACCGCCAGCCTGTTATCGACCCGGCCTGTCCTACTACACTTCTGTGTGCACGAGTGCTTCAGCGGACTTCTACTGCAACCGGTGACCCAGTCCGACCCTCGTGCCATCCTGCACTCCCGAGCCACCTGTCTGCTCTACCAGGGGCTCCCGAATCAGGATTGTAAGAGAGGTTGCCTACTGCATAAGTCAGACTCCATCATCAGGTACGTGACAGTAACGGACAGCCATGTCCGAGTCTGTTCAGAGGCCCTCTCTCACGAGTGAACTGTGTGAGCATTTAGCCGGCCTTACTAAGGCTGTGAACGACCTGCAAGATGACTACCTCCGGCTGGAAGGCCGTGTCCGGGAGTTCTCTGCACCACCTGTATCCGGTCCGGTACAACCCCCTCTGCACACCATCATCTCCGCACCTCCCGAGCCCGAGGTGCCATTGCTCGAGCGGTTCATGGGGGACCGTAATAAGTTTCGGGCTTTTCGCATGTCCTGTGAACTCTTTTTTGCTCTTCAACCCCGCACCTTCTCCCAGGAGGGCACTAAAGTGGGACTGGTCATCTCCCTCCTCCGGGATGAGCCCCAGGCCTGGGCTCATCGGCTACTTGAGCAGAAAGCCCCAGAAACCATGGACCTTTCACATTTCTTCCTGGCAATGGCTCAGCTATATGAGGACCCTCACCAAGCCGCTACTGCGGAAGCTGCGCTCCATGCGCTCCAACAAAGTCAACGTACTGCAGAGGACTATGTGTCAGAGTTCTGGCTGGAGCGCCGACACTGCATGGAATGATGCGGCCCTCCGGTTCCAGTTTCGACTGGGCCTTTCCGACCCACTCAAGAACGAGTTGGCTCGTGTGGGCATACTTCTGGCCCTGGATGCCCTGATTGATCTGGCCATCCAGGTCGACCGCCGCCTGCGGAAACGTTGCACTGAGAGGACGACCACCCCCACGTACTCCTCCCACTCCGTACCCTGGCTGGTCGGTCCCCGGCGCCTGATCCTTCCTCCCAAAGAAAGGCAAAGACGTCTGTCCTATGGTTTGTGTCTTTACTGTAAGGGTTCTGGACATTCGGTGCGGACCTGCCCCACCAAGCGGGGTAAGAGTTCCCCTCTCACCCAAGGGGAGATACTATCCCTACCTGACCCTAAGACGCACCTGGCTCTTTCCATTGCTCTGCAGCTGCCCAGTGGGGACATCCCCGTCCTGGCAATTATAGACTCAGGAGCCTGCAGCTGTTTTGTGGACCAGAAATTCACAGCCCAGCACCGGATTCCCCTCAGGCCCAAGACCCATCAGATGACTATCCACCTGGCCGATGGATCCGCCATCAAATCGGGCTCTGTCACCCATGAGACAGTTCCTCTCCTAACCCGGACATCTGATGGACACTCTGAACTTCTGCTAGTGGACGCCATTGCGTCCCCTCTGTTCCCGGTCATTCTCGGGCTCCCTTGGCTTCGGGCAGACTGCCCACACATCGACTCGGTCACTGGCAACATTCAGTTTAATTCCACTTATTGCCTCCACCACTGCTACCAACCACCCTCTGGATCTCCTTTATCTGTATCCTGTCTGGATTCCGATCCTGAATCTGAAACCCGCCTTGCTGTCCACACGGAATATTACGATTTCCTTGATGTGTTCAGCAAGAAAGGGGCGGATGTCTTGCGGCTACATCGCTCTTATGACTGCCCCATTGAGTTATTACCTGATACAGATGTACCCTTTGGCAGAATCTACCCCCTCTCTGAGAAGGAACTAGCCACCCTTAAATCCTACCTGGACAAGAATCTGGGACAAGGGATTCATCCGGCCCTCTACATTACCTGCTGGGGCTGATATATTCTTTGTGTAAAAAAAGAAAAAAGTCCTTAAGACCCTGTATTGACTACAGGGATCTTAACAAGATTACGGTCAAGAACCAATACCCACTGCCACTGGTTCCGGAGCTATTTCAGAGGCTTGGCTCAGCCACCGTCTTCTCCAAACTCGACCTCCAAGGGGCCTATAATCTCATCCGGATCAGGGATGGGGACAAGTGGAAAATGGCTTTCCGAACCCGGTTCGGCCATTATGAATATTTGGTGATGCCGTTTGGACTGTGTAATGCCCCAGCCACGTTCCAGCATTTAGTCAATGATATTTTCCGCGACTTTCTCGACTTGTTTGCGGTGGTGTACCTGGACGATATTCTCATATTTTCCCCTTCCCTGGAAGAGCCCCGTAACCATGTTAAAAGCGCGCTGAGTCGTCTTCGCCAACATGGCCTCTATGCGAAGGCAGAGAAGTGTGCATTCGAATGCTCCAGCATTTCATTCTTGGGCTTCATCCTCTCTGTCTCGGGCATCACCATGGATCCCCAGAAGGTCTCAGCCATAGTGGATTGGCCGGCACCAACTGACAAGAAAGCAGTGCACCGCTTTGTCGGCTTCGCAAATTTTGGAAATTTGTCAAGGGCTTCTCTGCAGTCATCGCCCCCATTACCCAGCTGACAAAGAAAAATACCGGCTTCCTCTGGACACCTGAAGCTCAAACAGCCTTCCAGCGGCTCAAGGAGCTCTTCACCTTCGCTCCAGTCTTGAAACACCCGGACCCTGCCCTGCCTTACATACTGGAGGTAGATGCCTCCGAGACTGCAGTTGGAGCTGTACTATCTCAGCGATGGGGGCCTAAAGCCGCACTTCACCCTATTGCCTTCTTCTCTTGGAAGCTGACACCCCCCAGAGAGAAATTATGATGTTGGGGATAAGGAACTTCTCGCTATAAAGTCTGCCTTACAGGAATGGCAGTATCTATTGGAAGGAGCCTTGCACCCAGTTCTAGTTTTTACTGATCATAAAAACCTAGAATACCTGCTGGGCCCTCTTTTTCTCACAATTCCAGCTCCATATCACCTACAGGCCCAGATCAAAAAGTGTGAGACCCGATGCCCTGTCACGGATGTTTCACGAACCTGGGGACTCTTCTCCACCTGATATGATCCTTCCTGCTCAGAATTTCCTGTTAACCCAAGAGGATCTCCTATCCCAGATCAGACGATCCCATGCGGGGTCCTCTACCCCACCGGATCCTAAGCTGACTCTGCAAGACGGGCTGTGGTGGTATGGTACGAAGATTTTTGTCCCCGAAGAACAATGTCTGGCAGTCCCAGAATTATGCCACGACCACAAATTGGCAGGACATTTTGGTGGTCGCAAGACTGCAGACCTGCCTTTTGGTGGCCGCCAGCCGACAAAGACTGTCGAGAGTATGTTAAAGCCTATCCCACCTGTGCTCGCAATAAGGTCGACAGAACCAAGGTGTGGGGGCTACTGAATCCGCTCCCTATTCCTGAACGCCCGTGGTCACAGATCTCCATGGATTTTATAGTGGAACTAACCCCATCCGCAGGATTCACGACCATCTTTGTAGTTGTCAACTGCCTTACAAAAATGGCACATTTCGTCCCTATGAATGGCACGCCTTCGGCAGCCCAAACTGCGGAGACTTTCATTAAAGAGATTGTCTGCCTCCATGTAATTCCAACCAACATTGTATCAGACCGAGGGGTGAAATTTACATCTTGGGTGTGGAAAGCCCTATGCTCGGTTTTGGGGATTAAATTGGCGTTCTCCTCCGCCTACCACCCACAGACCAATGGGCAGACGGAAAGGACAAATCAGACCCTGGAGCAGTACCTGCGCTGCTATTCGTCTTTTGCTGAAGATGACTGGGTCTCCCTGCTACCGGTAGCCAAGTTTGCCTATAACAACTCTGTTCACTCCGCCACCAATCAATCACCATTTTGGGCTACCATCCCTCCTTCCTAGCCAATGTGATGCCTGAAAGCATGGTACCTGCTGTACAGGACATTGCCAGCTTCCTTGAAGGAAACAGCAAGCTTCTGCAGGAGACTTTATCCCAGACGCAAGGATGCAATAAATGAGCCTTCGATAGAGGGAGACGAGGGGAGTTGGACCTGCAGCCGGGCGACCAAGTCTGGTTGGCCACTAAAAACCTGAGGCTTTCTTGCCCCTCAAGAAAACTGGGACCAAAGTACATGGGACCCTTCCCGGTAAAGAGGAAAGTTAATAGAGTGGCGTACGAGTCTTCCTCCCTCTCTTCGTGAACACCCGGTGTTTCACGTCACGCTGCTCAAACCTGTAACTAAGGACCACTTTCCAGGAAGAAAGACAGCTCCACCTGAAACAGTTCTAGTGGATGGAGAGGAGGAGAATGAGATCGAGGCCATCCTCGACTGCAGAGTAAAAGGGAGTTCGACTCAATTCCTGGTCAACTGGAAGGGGTACGGACCAGTGATATGTAATACAACAACCAGAAGAAAACTCCTGGGAACCTGAAAAACACGTCCATGCCAAGGAACTTGTCAGCTCTTTTTGGAGGAATCATCCTGATCTAAAGGCCCGGTTGGGCATCCGGAGGCTGCCCCTTGGGGGGGGGCAATGTCAGGAGACCTCCGCCGCCTCTGGAACTCAGGCCGGGAGACCTGCGCGTGGGCGCACGTAGCGTTTGCGCACGCCTGTGCGCGCTAGTGTTCGCCTATGCGTGCATGCACGCGCATGCGCCGGCACGACTTCCCAAACGGCCATTTAAGCTAACAGCACTCGGCAATTGGTGCTGTCCGTTCTACAGCATTTGTGCGAGTTCCTGAGCAACCTGTAACCTGATTATTTGTTCCTGTGTTCCGGCCTGTCCTGACCTTGTTTGATCTCTGCCTGAACTGACCCCCGGCTTGCCTACGACCACTCTTCTGCCTGATCCTTGTGTACCTTTGCTGCCAGCCTGTTAACGACCCTGCCTGTACCCGACCATCCGCTTGCCTGCTCCTTCTGTACCACACCGCCAGCCTGTTGTTGACTGTCCTACTACGCTTCTGTGTGCAAGAGTGCTTCAGCGGACCTTCTACTGCAGCCGGTGACCCAGTCCGACCCTCATGCCATCCTGCACTCACGAACCACCTGTCTGCTCTACCAGGGGTTCCCGAATCAGGATTGTAAGAGAGGTTGCCTACTGCATAAGTCAGGCTCCATCATCAGGTACGTAACAGGAACGCAGGGCGGAAAGTACCAAGGTGAACCTCTGGCCCTCCTGGATGCTACCTCCGGCCTCCGGACTTCCAAGTGTCGCTGTAGCCTGCTCCACCATACCCACCTCTCCTCCTCCGAGGCAGTTGGAGCCCAAGCAGCGGGGTGTGGCGCACCCGGGACTAACCCCTGAAGAGAAACAGCGCCAAAGAAACCTAGGCTGCTGCCTCTATTGTGGAGAGCTGGGGCACTTCCTGCGGGCCTGCCCTTCCAAGTTGGATAAGTGCCTTGCTGTCTCTCCCCAACCAGTACCTGGCAACGCTGCTCACCTCACTCTCTCTAGTTCTACAGTACCATTGGTAGAACCATTACCGTCCCTGCCATCATAGACTCTGGTGCATGCAGCTGGTTCTTGGACTTAACTTTTGCTGCACAACATGGGATCCCTCTGCGTCCCAAAACCCGCAGGATGGCGGTGCACTTGGCAGATAGGACAACTATAAAGTCCGGTCTAGGAAACCACTCCCCTGACCACCACGATGCTTGGAGGTCATCAAGAGCTCCTCACGCTTGATGCTATCACCTCTCCCATCTTCCCTGTCACCCTTGGACTACCTTGGCTCCAGGCCCATATCCCCACCATTGACTGGTCTACGTCCAGTTCCAATCACAGTACTGCCACGAGCACTGTCTACCCAGGACTCCCAGAATGGATCCTTCCCTACTATGCATGTATCTTGACCCAGAGCCTGATGTCCGCCAGGCCGTCCCCAGCGTCTACCATGCTTTCTTGGACGTTTTTAGCAAGAAGGGGGCTGAGGTCCTTCCTGCCCATAGACCATATGATTGCCCTATCGAGCTTCTTCCCGGTGCTGAAATCCCCTTCGGAAGGATTTACCCACTTACAGAATTGGAACTCAGCACCCTCAAATCATATATCGATGAGAACCTCAGTAAGGGGTTCATCCGTCTGTCCACTTCACCAGCTGGGGCAGCTATCTTTTTTTGTGGAAAAGAAAGACCATACCCTGCGCCCATGCATAGTGTCACGTACCTGGTGGATGAGCCTGACTTATGCAGTAGGTAACCTCCCTTACTACCCTGACTCGGGAACCCCTGGTAGAGTAGACAGGTGGCTCGGGAGTGCAGGATGGCACGAGGGTCGGACTGGGCCACTGGTGTTGGTAGAAGTCCGCTGGAGCACTCGTGCACTTGAAGAATGGTCGTACAGGCCGGGTCGTGAAACAAGCTGGCGGTGCGGTACAAGAGGAGCAGGCAGATGGATGGTCGGATTCAAGCAGGGTCGTCAACAGGCAGGCAGGCAAGGTACAGAAGGGCTAGGCAAGAGAGTGGTCGTAGGCAGTCCAAAGGTCGGTGCAGGCAGAAATCAGCAAAGACAGGCAATCCGGGTCACAGGAACAGAGGAACCAATACAGGACGCTCAGGAATACACACAATACGCTGTAGATCAGACAGCATCTGCTAGAGGAAGCAGGAAGTTTAAATAGAGCTGCTTCTCAGCAACTAGAGGGAACACACCCAAATGCAATTAACCCTTAGCACAGTCTTCTAACACATAGACTATCGGGAACTCAATAAAGTTACGGTGAAGAACCGTTACCGGCTCCCGCTAGTTCTGGAATTGTTCCAGCGCCTGGGGACTGCCACCATCTTCACCAAATTGGACCTCCGGGGAGCTTACAATCTGGTATGGATCAGAGAAGGCGATGAGTGGAAGACGGCCTTTCGTACCCGTTTCGGTCATTACGAGTACTTAGTAATGCCGTTCGGTCTGTGTAACGCCCCGGCCACGTTCCAGCACTTCATAAATGATATCTTCAGGGACTTCCTCGACCTCTTTGTCATCGCTTATCTGGATGATATCCTGATCTCACCGTCCCTGGAGCTTCATTGCTCTCATGTAAAGCGGGTACTGGGTCGCCTCCGTCAACATGGCCTCTATGCTAAACCTGAAAAGTGCGAGTTTGAGCAGCGAAGCATACAGTTCCTTGGACTTATCATCTCTATCAGAGGCATCAAGATGGACCCTAAAAAAGGTCTCTGCCATATTGGACTGGCCAGCCCCAGCCGATAAAAAAGGAAGTTTATCCGGGGGTTCTCCTCCATCATCTCACCCATCACTCACTTAACCAAACAGGGTACCCCATTCCGCTGGAATCCTGAGGCACAAACAGCCTTTGAAAATCTCAAGGAGCTATTCACGTACACACCTATCCTTAGGCATCCGGATCCTGCTCTCCCCTATTTTCTGGAAGTCGATGCATCTGAGGTAGCGGTCGGGGCGATTCTCTCCCAAAGACAAGGCACCAGAGTGCTGCTGCACCCGGTAGCATTTTTTTCTTGCAAGTTATCATCTGCCTAGAGAAACTACGTGGGAGACCGTGAACTTCTGGCTATTAAATCGGCACTTGAGGAATGGTGGTATCTCTTAGAAGGAGCAGTGCATCCAATTCTCATCTATACTGATCACAGGAACCTTGAATACCTGAGGACTGCTAAAAGACTGAAACCACGCCAAGCCAGGTGGGCGTTGTTCTTTGCCCGATTCAACTTCCACATTACTTGCAGGCCCGGGTTGAAGAACACCAAGCCGGAGTCCCTTTCGCGCATGTTCAATGCACCCGAAACCTTGGTACCCCCTGATACCATACTACCTCCTGGAAGTTCTTTGTTGTTGCAGGAAGATGTGCTGTCACAGATCCGACAAGCTTCCCTGGGGGAAAACCCCCTTCCTGGAACCCCTCTGCAACTCAAAGACAGGTTGCTCTGGCACAATCACAAGATCTTCGTGCCAGAGAGCCTACGAACCCCAGTCCTGGACCTCTGCCATGATCACCGGCTCGCTGGGCACTTCGAGGTACGCAAGACTTCTGAGTTATTACAGCGCACGTTCTGGTGGCCCCGAGTTGGAAAGGACTGTAAACGCTACGTAGAATCATGCACTACCTGCAGCCGGTGCAAGGGGAGTAAGGCTAGGGCGTGGGGCCTCCTTAAACTACTACCTGTTCCGGAGAGGCCTTGGAGCCACATCTCCATGGACTTTATTGTGGAATTACCCCCTTCTGAAGGCTTGTCCACCATCTTCATGGTAGTAGACAGGTTCTCCAAGATGGCCCACTTTCTGCCCATGAAGGGCACACCCTCTGCTGCAGAGACTGCCAAGATATTCATCAAGGAGATTGTCAGGCTCCACGGGATATCGACAGATGTGGTATCCGACCGCGGAGTACAATTTACGCCCAAGTTCTGGAGGTCCCTGTGCAGGGCCTTGAAAATCGGACTGTCCCTGTCTTCTGCCTACCACCCCCAGACAAACGCTGGAGCAGTATCTGTGTTGCTTTTCCTCCTACTCCCAGGTTGACCGGGTTACGCTCCTACCGCTGGCTGAGTTTGCATATAATAACTCAGTCTCAGACTTCCACCCTGCCTTCTTGTCCAATGCCTGCCCGGAGAGTTTGGTGCCAGCTGTGGCTGACCCATTGGACTTCTTCACCTCCAATAATAGACTCCTGCAGGAGACAATGGCACGAACACAGGCTGCTAACAAGGAGGCCTTTGACAAAAAGAGAAACGTGGCGAGTTAAACTTGGAACCAGGCAGTCAAGTATGGCTATCCACCGTCAACCTAAGACCGGCATGCCCCTACAAGAAGCTTGGTCCAAAATTCTTGGGACCTTTCCCTATCAAAAGAAAGATCAACAAGGCGGCATATGAGCTGGATTTGCCTGAGCCATTCCGTAGTCATCCTGTCTTTCAGGTGTCCCTGTTGAAGCCTAAGATCTCCGACCCCTTTCCAGATCGGAAGACAGACCCACCTGCACCAGAATGGAGGAATTTGAGGTGGAATCCATTCTGGACTGCAGGAGGAGAGGTGGCGGCATCTAGTATCTGGTCAAGTGGAAGGGCTATGGGCCCGAAGAGAGCTCTTGGGAGCCAGTAGACAAATTACATGCTTTGATCAGAGCATTCTGGAGAAGACACCCGGCCAAGAGAGCCCGTTTGGGCATCCGGAGGCTGCCCCTTGGGGGGGCAATGTTAGGAAAGTCGTTCGTTCTACAGCGTTAGTGTGAGTTCCTGAGAGCAACCTGTACCCCAATCTCTGTTCCTGTGACCCGGCTTGTCTGACCTTGTTGAACTCTGCCTGCACCGACCCTCAGCCTGCCTACGATAACACTTCTGCCTGACCCTCTTGTACTTCAGCTGCCCGCCTGTTAACAACCCTGCCGGTACCCGACTACCCGCTTGCCTGCTCCTTCTGTACCGCACTTGCCCACCTGCTACCGACCCGGCCTGCATCATCTTCTGTCTTGCACGGGCTCCTGGAGGATCCTCACAACATCATCTGCATCCCTACCAGCCCTCGTGCCCCCCTGTGATTTGTAATCTCCTGTCTACTATCAGAGGTTCCTGAACCAGGGCTGTAAGAGAGGTTGCCCACTACATAGTCAGACTCCACCACCAGGTACCTGACAGCCAGTCTTAAAAGTGAAATTAAGTGTGCCAAAGAGGCGCACTTACTTTCACTAATTGGCTGCCCTGAGCACTGGACTGCTAGTGATTGGTGCGGTGGGCGGGGGCGGGACTGTGCCGCTATGGACAGGAGAGATGGCAGTGCTGTCTGAGCTGATATGGAGTGGCTACTCCATATTCAGGTAAGGCAGCACTGCAGCATTGTTAGCTGAAGAGAGCAGAACTGCTCTCCCTCTACATGGCAGTGTCAGCTAGAGCCCGTGGGGGGGGGGGGGGGGGG
>BLSH010351919.1:427719-470598 GCA_018402905.1 Glandirana rugosa | reverse complement strand
ACAGCGTTCCAGAATGTAAATTGAACTGCATGTGGGCAACTCGTATATTCCAAGGAGGATTGCAGACAAGCAGGTAAGTGTACATTCTGCAGAGGGAGCATTGCAATAAAAAGCCTGCCTGTTTGCAATTTTTCATCTTTTACATTTAGACTGGCCATAAACGGTTTGAATTTCGAAAGAATTCTCTTTTGAAAATCTTATCTAAGAATTTTCGCTAGAATTTCGCATCATTGGTGTGCTGCAGTAACAGCCAATTTTTGTGCAGCAAACGAATTTGAGTGATCGGGCATGTTGGAAATTTTTTGAAAAACAAACAATTTTCTAATTAATGATGGGAGAATTGTGGAAGAAATGTAATAGAAAAAGCAATGCACATGAGTGTAAGAAAAGAAAATTCCCAGAATGAAAAGAAGATTCCGGCCACAAAAATTCTTTTCTGTGGCAACAGGAGGTGAAACTGAAGGCTTGGTTTGTCGAATTTCGAAAATCAATGGTGACGCCATTGGATCGCAAAATGCAAAAAAATTTTGAAAAGAAAATTTGTTTGGAATTCGACCCATATATGGCCTGCCTAAGTTCCACTTAAAAGTGCTACTATAGGTACGTTTTTTTTTTTTTTTCTCCCTGTCGTCTTCCAGGACAGCCCTTGAGCGATGGAGTTCCTCCTACTGGACAGGGAACACATTGCCCTAAGCTCTTTAAAAGGCGGGCCCTCAGCCATCTGGTCAGTTTTTTTGTGTTTCTTCAGAGACATGTTGCCTAAGGGAAAATTGAAAAAGCACCGGTCCGGCTAGAAGCGGAGACCAAGGGCAAACATCCTCTTTAACCCTCCTGGCCAAAATCCCAAGTCACAGTGATGCCAGGCGCCAATTGGGAAAAAGATTGGAGAGAAAATCTAATCTCTTTCCCTCTCAAGAAATCTTGTTTCTTGGTTATACTATCCATTCCAAAGAACAAAAGATTGTACTACCACAAGAAAAGGTCAATCGTATCTGACAAAGGATGGCACAGATGCAGACAAATCTCCCAGTCATGGTGAGAGAGGTAATGTCTGTCCTGGGATTCATGACGGACTGCATCCCGGGAGTCAGATGGGCCAGGTTCAACCAGAGACCACTTCAATTCTTCCTCCTTCAAAATTTTTGTAAGAAGGGCTTAGAGGACAAGGGCATGCCTTCCAGCCAAAACAAAACAAGCCCTATGGTGGTGGAGAGACCAAGCCAATCTACAAGAAGGATCACTACTGTGGACCTTTCCAATTTACCGCATACTGACTACAGGCGCCAGCAGTCGGGGTTGGGGTGCCCATTTGGAGGGACACTGGGCCCAGATAATCTGGGCTCAACTAGAGAGACAGCACTCATCCAACTACAAGGAACTGAAAGCTGTGGCCAAAGGAATCGTAGCATTTCAAAAACAACTCAGAGGCCAGCACGTACAAGTCAGGTCGGACAATATAACCCCAGTAGCCTACCTGAACTAACAAGGAGGGACCAGGAGCTCCATCATGATGGGTGTAGCACAGAAAATCTTTTCCTGGGCAGAGCAGAATCTGGAATCTCTCTCAGCAATCCATCTCAAGGGGGTACAAAACAATCTAGCCAACTTCTTGAGCAGACAGTTAATCTCTCAAGAGGAGTGGTCCCTAGATCCAATAGTATTTTCGGAAATAGTATCCAAGTGGGGACGTTTAGAGGTCATCTTATTTGCCAACAAATCAAATACCAAGCTACAGAGTTTTTTTTTTCTCGCTAAACCCAAGGGATCAACCGGTTGCAGTCAATGCCCTCCAGACCGCATGGACTTTCGGTTTATGTTATGCCTTCCCGCCCCTATATTTAATTCCAAGAGTCCTGTCAAAATTAAGGTCAGAACATACATCTCTAATCCTAATGTCCCCATTTTGGCCAAAAAGAGCATGGTTTTCACTTCTACTATCAATGGATTGACCACCCTGGATGTTGCCTCCCAGTCGGAACCTACTATCCCAGGGTCCATTCCTCCATCCCAGTCCAGCCATGCTAAATTTAGCATCCTGTTATCTGAAGCAGAGATCAGACAGAGGGATAAAAACTCTGTTACAAAGCAGCAAACCAGTCATTTACCAAAAGTCTGGAGAAAGTTTCATTTTTGGTTAACAGAAGCAGGCAAGGAAGAATGTGACTCCGACGATTCTAGAGTTCCTGCAGGAAGGTATTGATAAAGGCCTGTTAAGTACGATTAAGGTACAGATTGCAGCCCTTTCAGTCTACTTGCAGCGTTCCCTGCAACAGGACCCATTCATAAGCAGATTCTGTAAGGCCGTTTCTAGACTACGACCGGTGCCTTGTTGTAAGACTCCGGCATGGGACTTGTCTACTGTATTAAAAACAGTCATTAGAAAGCCCTTTGAGCCACTATCAGATGCCTCCTTTAAAAATGCTTACCCTCAAAACCATTTTTCTCATTGCAATGATGTCTGCTCGCAGGGTCAGCGAACTACAGGCCTTGTCAATCAGAGAGCCCTTCCTACATATATTGGAGGATAGGGTCATTCTCAAGACTGACCAAGCATTTATCCCCAAGGTCGTTTCTACCTTTCATAGGAGTCAGGACATAGTACTAGCCTCCTTCTGTAATAGACCATCTAATAGCAAGGAGGAACAGCTGCCTTTGCTGGATGTTAGGCGGTGTCTTATAAGCTATTTGGAAGCTACAAAAAGCTTCAGAACACCAGAAGCTCAGTTTATCCTCTTATCAGGAAACCGGGAAGGTAGACAAGCCTCTAAAGGAACAATAGCTAGGTGGATAAAGATGGCTATCTCAGGGGGGTTACAAGAGGTTACACTTGGTTCCTCCACAGGGGTTGAGTGCACACTCTACAAGGGTATTAGCTACGTCCTGGGCGGAAAGAGTCGGATCTACCCCGGAGCAAATATGCAAAGCTGCTACGTGGTCAAGCATGTCTACGTTCATTCGACATTATCGATTGGACATTCAATGTAGTCAAGATCAAGCGTTTGGAAGGAAAGTCATCCAAGCAGTGGTCCCCCCCCCCAAAAAAAAAAAACCGAGTGAATACTTGTTCACCCTCTCAAGGGCTGTCCTGGAAGCTGACTGTTTTCCAGGAGTCTTCCAGGACAGCAGGTTGCCTCCCTTTGTATGTATAGGGTGATTTGGTGTATTGTTTAACTATTTTTCAGCTCCGTCCTTCGGCTCATGGATAAACTTAACCAGATGCCTGAGGGACCGCTTAGGGAAATGCGTTTCCTGTCATGTAGGAGGAGCTCTATCTCTCAAGGGCTGTCCTGGAAACTGAGTTACCCGTAAGTTTAACTCCGTTTTATTTATTTATTTTAATAACAAACATGTTATATTCCCCTGTGCAGCGGTTCTGCAGAGTGGCCCTGATCCTCGGTCCTCAAGTGCGCTCCTGGCTCCTCTTCTTCTCCAGTGCCCTGCCAGGGAATCTCTTTCCCTGCGGGCACTCCTGTGAGCGCGCTCCTGTGTTCTGTTGCATCCATTGACACAGACACCAGGACTCGGCCCCGCATCACTGGACTTGATTGACAGCAGCAGGAGCCAATGGCTCCCCTGCTATCAATCTATCCAATGAGGACCGAAGCCCGCGGCTGGAGCTGTGAGGCTCATCCCCGGCATGGGAACAGTCGGGCTCAGGTAAGTAAAAGGGAGGCTCTGGGGGGCTGCTACAACCGAAAAGGTTTTTCACCTTAATGCATAGAACACATTAAGGTAAAACACGGTGAGGGTTTACAACCCTTTTAAGGCTGCAGTCGCTGACAATTCCAGCAGCAAGAATCTAATGTTTCCTGTGGCTGGGGTTGAGAGCTGTATTGGGATAGCTTTAGCCACCTTGTGTGCATCCAGCCATGACCTCCGCAGGGAATTGCCGGGGGTGTGAACAATCTCGAATAGCTGTCATTGCACTGGACGGGCTCAGTGGCTGTAGCTATCCACTTACAACTGTGAATCCCAGTTGCAGGAATTAGATTGGCAGCATGGATAAATGTCCATGTGAATGTGGTCGCTATACAGAGCTGCTCCAGATTCTGGCTGGTTTTGAAAAATCCCCCTTATTTTTTTTCCTTTAGGGCCCGTTTGCATAGTCCCGACACATTACAGGGCAATTTACTTCATGGCCTATTGTTTACCCCAATGTACTGCTCTGATGTCCACTGATAAAGGTAGGACAGATAGCATTTTTGCACAGCTTGCGTTGGCACACTGCACACATAACATGCTGAGCTGCATGAATGTGGAATGAATTGTCAATTTGTGACATTTCAATAAAGTTAAAAAGAAGAAGGGTAAACCGTGTGATGTGTTGTAATAATGTAATAATGCAACACACACCAGCGGGTACACTTGCTGAGTGTGTTAAAAAAGAGAATAAATGCAGCCACCACATCTAAGGGCTGTTAAGCTGCGATAAGTTACCTTTTTGTTCCTGGGTTTATACATATTTTAAGTCAGCATTTCTCAACCATTTTACCACATGGAATCTCTTAAAATATCTTTGAGGTCTTGGGGGGGCCCCTGCTTAGAAAATATCGTCAGGTCACTGTACATTAGCATGATAACGCTGTAGAACCTTTTAAAAAGAATAAAGACAATGGTAGAAAGCAGGGGTAGGGACCCTGTGGCCCTCCTGCTGTTGTAGAACTACATTTCCCATCATGCTTCTGGTAGTAAATGTATCCATCAGCCTTGCAATGCCTCATGAGAAATGTAGTTCTACAACAGCTGGAGAGCCGCAGGTTCCTTACCCCTGGTATAGAGTATTTGACACCCAGAGCAGATTATTTTACAACACTCCTCTGCTCTATATGGAAATAATAATGAATTAATGTTCAGAAAAGAAACAAACTGTGAGCATTATAGTGTCTGTTTACATTACTTGTCAGTGGAAAATTGTCCTCTTATCTTGGTGATCAATGGAATTGTGCTCCTTCATTGGTGATCAGTGGAGAGGTGACCCCTCGCATTGGTGGTCAATGGAGAGGTCCCCCCTTTAGGATGACTATTGGTGGCGAGGTCCCCCCTTTGGGATGACTATTGGTGGCGAGGTCCTCCCTTTGGGATGACTATTGGTGGAGAGGTCCCCCCTTTGGGTTGACGATTGGTGGAGAGGTCCCCGCTTACATTAGAAGTCATTTGTAGGTTGGAGAATGATCTTCCACTATTAACAGTCGGCTCCAGGAACCCCTGGCATCCTTTGGAAGAACCCTAGGGTTCTATGGAATCTTACTTAAAGAAGCCTGCCTTAAATAGCAAACCATAGAGATGATCTTTTTTTTTTTTAGAAGGCTATGTTTTTTGTTGATAAAATGTAAAGGTCAATTTAAAGTAGCTATAAACCCAGTTACTAAAACCTCCTATAATCTATAACAGGGATTTCCAAACTCTCTAAACAAAGGGCCAGTTTATTGTCCTTTAGACTTTAAGGGGGCCGGACTATGGCCAGCCGTAGTCGAAATTTTCCTGGCATCAGTGGGAGTAAACATTACCACATTTGATATTAGTGGGCGAAGCAGTGCCCCATCATTGGTATCATTGGAATGAATAGTGCCCCCTTATTGGTGTCAGAGGGAGATATTGTGCTTCATTGTTGGTCTCGGTAGAATAGTGTCTGGTATCAATGGGAGGAGTAGTGTTCCAAGGGCTGGATAAAGGCAGGCAAAGGGCCTCAGTTTGGAGACCACTGATCTATAACCTATTACTATGAATATAAAATTAATACCTGCTTATTCTGACATGGTTGTCCTTGTTCAGGCAATTCCTGGCATAGGGTGACAACAATTTGTCCCTGTACCTCAGTTTTGCTCCTTTGTTGTCATCTGTCACATGCACATTTGTTGAAGATTACAAGTGGCCGCACAGATGCTCAATGTGCAGGCATATTGTGCCATTTTCTCTAACAGGGAGCCAGCTTGCCCTGAGCAATGACATGTAGAAATTGCTGGAGTGCTTGCATGTGCATACAAAGAGGCTGCATGAGATCAGTCGAAGAGTTGGTGTTTACATCTACTTGAATATAGGGGCTAATATGATGCTGATGATTTTATTTTAGAGACGCCGCAAATAGGGTTATCAGCGATTTGCCCGATTAATGCCGCTGCGTTTTTACCACAATTTTACCGTGCTTATGGTGTGTTTTTCATAGTTCATCTGGCTCAAAAATTTAATACAGGTGCGTTATTGATGAGTTCTTGCTGGGTTTTCAATGCATTTCAACGGGTGCATTTTCGGTGCAGTTTTTTAACTGACCAAAAATGCATCAAGCTAGATTTTTTTTAACATCACAACGGAAGCGCAACAGACCAGTGTTAAGACTATTGACTACTACATAGAATTTAAAGGGATGCATTTTTCTTGAGCTTTTCTTGCGCTAAAGGTGCCGATAATGGCCAACAATACATTCATATTCGTGATATTAATTAAAGACTTGAATATAATATAATTATATATAAAAATATATATATTTTTAAAAAACTGTCATTTTTGGTTTCGGCCAAGTGCATCCTGAATTGTTGTTTTCTGCACCAAAATTTAAATTTCAGTGCACCTTTTTTTTTTTTTTTAATTTACATATAAAGTACACATATTTAAATATACATTTATTGTACTTTTTAAGTACAGTATAAGGGAAATCTAAACTAAAGTGTTTAAGGATCTTGCGACTCACAATCTTGAGAAAACCATTTTGTCTGGTCCTGGTATATTTGTTAAAAATATGAAATTAAGGTAAGAGGTATGGCTCATTGATACTGGCTTTGTACTTTGGGGGGGTTGTATTATTACCAGCAGTGTATGTGTTCAGGAAATTCCAAATCTTCTGGTTCATTGAAGTAGCTTCCTATACTGTTTTGCAAGTTCTGTGGCACAGTTTGTGATCTGCAGCCTGTGGTGGTGGATGGGATTTAGTTGAAAATAACATCCTCCTAGAGAAAAATGCTTGGCATGCTTGGCCTAAAGAATGAGAAATTACTCTTTTGAACATGAGATCTGACGTTGGTAGAAGCCAGTACCAATCTTGGATAGTTGAAGCCGGCCAGACATTGTTGGCCCACTGCGTGTTGTGTGCTGTTGGTGAATGCTCACTTTACCAAGCTTTTGTCCAAAACCGATTAGCAGGGTCCTTAAAGCAGTTGTCAAGTCGCCGTTCCCCACTCCCCCAAAAAAAAACCTTGCAAGAGAAAGGCATAATGAGCTAGTGTGCATCCCATACTAGCTCATTCATTATGGCATGCTTACCTTGAAACAAAGCTGTTGCAGCTGTTTTGGCACACTGTTGTGACCGGCGACATGCCACTTCCTGGTCTGCGGCTCCAGCGCTGTGATTGGTGGAGTCACACTGACACTCCTGCGCAACGCACGGGAGCCACCAGTCACGGCACGATCACAGTGAAGAAATGGCACGAAGGCCGTTTCTTCACTACGCATGTGCCGAAATGACGCATCAGCATTACACTGCATATCTCCTGAACCGTGCAGATTTGGGAGATGTGCAGGACGCCTACAGGTAAGCTTTATTATAGGCTTACCTGTAGGTTAAAGTGGTTGTCACGAGTTTTAGGTGCTCTGCATATCTCCCAAACCTGCATGGTGCAGGAGATATGCAGTGTACTGCTGATGCTGACGTCATTTCGGCACATGTGCAGTGAAGAAATGGCCTCCATGGCGTTTCTTCACTGTGATCGTGCCGTGACTCGTGGCTCCCACGCGCATGCGCAGGAGTGACGTTAGCGTGGCTCCGCCAATCACAGCGCTGGAGCCGCGGACCAGGAAGTGGCATGTCGCCGGTCACAGCGGTGTGAATAAGGTCCCCGAAGTTGACAAAAGTAACCCTTCAACAATAAACGATAAATGGTAGAGATTAGTGCTGATCACCTGTGTTAGGCAGATTGTAGATTTCACTCTTCTACATTGATATCTCCAGTAGTGTGCCACTCTTTCACAAAGGCCATTAGATAATTGAAAACCAAACGCACTTCACCAAAATGCAACTTACCTTGTTAAATATTTTTTCATGAATCAAAGTTTTAAGGTTTTTTTTCCGAAAGAGAATATTAAAAAGGTAGAACATGTGTATAAATATAATGTGACAATAAGGACATATTGATAAATGTTTGAGCTACATTGAAGAGATGTTGTTAGGAACCCAAGTTTGTGTTCACTCCTGGTTGTGTTTGAGGAAACTGGTAATAGGTTTTGGGGGAGAGTAGTAATCCTATGTAGGCTGGGGTAATAATCCTATGTAGGCTGGGGTAGTAATCCTATGTAGGCTGGGGTAGTAATCCTATGTAGGCTGGGGTAGTAATCCTATGTAGGCTGGGGTAGTAATCCTATGTAGGCTGGGGTAGTAGTGCTATGTAGGCTGGGGTAGTAGTGCTATGTAGGCTGGGGTAGTAGTGCTATGTAGGCTGGGGTAGTAGTGCTATGTAGGCTGGGGTAGTAGTGCTATGTAGGCTGGGGTAGTAATGCTATGTAGGCTGGGGTAGTAATGCTATGTAGGCTGGGGTAGTAA
Organism: Glandirana rugosa; assembly: GCA_018402905.1. NCBI lineage: Eukaryota > Metazoa > Chordata > Amphibia > Anura > Ranidae > Glandirana > Glandirana rugosa. Next base: position 462,071 of record BLSH010351919.1, on the reverse strand, counting down.
TGCTATGTAGGCTGGGGTAGTAATGCTATGTAGGCTGGGGTAAGTAATCCTAGGTAGGCTGGGAGCTTTTCCTTTTTGGGTACTTAGCGGGGTGGTGGGGTGAGTTATCTTGTAAAAAGGCAGCATAAAAGGGGTCTACTTTGAGAGGGAGGCCGCTCTCTTGGACCTCCAGAACTCTCTGTAGCAAATTGGCAGTAGGATTGTTTGCAAAGGTCATGCTATTTCAGAACTGTCTGGAAATTCATGGGTTAGTCATAAGATGGTTGTATTGATCCGAGTAGTGGAACAATAGTGACGGGTACCAAGTAGAACACATTTTTCCTTCTTGATTGTTAAGGACTTAGTCATGTCTGCCATGTCACTGATAGAAATGAGTTCTCTATATCAGTCCTGTTAGAATTTTGGAATGAATATTCTGGCAGCATTGATCAGGTGTACAAGCAAGAACTTTCTGTACGTATTTGTTGGGCTGACGTCATTAAAAGAAAGAAATATGTGGGGTTTTTGGGAGGGATTATGTTGATTACCTTGGTTATTATGGGAAGGATAGCACACCACAATGGTCTGATTTTCAAGTAGGACAGAAATGTCTTGTAGACTTCTTCATTGTGTATTGCCAAAATTACGTGTTTTTATTTTGGATAAAGTACTGCAAGGCTAAAATCTTATCATTGTATTTTTGATGTCTGTGCTCTGCTGGGGAGATTTTCCTTTATATCCTTTCCTTCAGACACAACAAGAAATGAGAAGAACTCCCATTTTGGACAAATGTCATATTTCACCACGACTTCTGGTGACGGCTCTAAAATTTTTGGATTTCCCCTCACCTTGGGTTTTGGTGACAGGGGTAACCAGGATAAATAGAAATGGGACTCTCTCCAGCTGGGACTCAATCAGCAATAAAAACTTGACAGGCACTTAGACTCCTTTCACACTGAGGCGCTTTACAGGCGTTATTTAGCTAAAAATGACGTCTGTAAAGCTCCTCAAAAATCCCCCCACAATCCCCCCCAATGTGAAAGCCCTGGGTGCTTTCACACTGGGGCAGTGCGCTTGCGGGACGTTATAAAAAGTCCCGCAAGCCGCACCTTTGGGGCGGTGAGGGGAGCGGTAATATACCGCTCCTCTACCGCGCCTGCCATTGAAATCAATGGCAAGCGCTTCCGAAGCGGCTGCACACCGCCTCGGTAGCGCCGGCACTTTTAACCCAGTTTTAACCCCTTGTGGGGGTTAAAAGTGCCCCCCCCCCCCGCATAGCGGAGCCCTATCGCTGGTAAAACTCCTTTAAAACTTGCAGGGTTTTACCGCGACCGCGGTTGCTGCTGCAGTGTGAAAGTAGCCTAAACTAAAAGGTTTGACTTTACATAGTTTAAGTAAGCCACCATTCAGTGTTTTTCTTATGCGTGTGAGTGGGTGGCCAGCTGGAAATGTAACTTCCCTTCTGCCTCTTTTTTAGCAGTTAGGAAAAAAAGCTTGCTGATCATTTCTCTCACCCAGCAGTAATAATCTCTCCAGTTACTTTGGTAAGTAGCACTGCTTTAGGAAAGGGTTGGAATAGATGACATGAAGCCAGTAACCAATAGGTTTGGTACCGCGGGTTGAAGGAAAGAAAATTGCTAAATTCACCCATCAACCCCTGAATGTGTTTATGGTGGAATTGAGCGAATTCCATTCCCCCCCAGCTGTGCTATTGTTTTCTGACAGCGGTAGGTTTCCCAAAGTTCAGTAGAACCAGCCTGCCCATAGACGGTTTAAACTTTGTCTGTTTCCTGCTGACCCAGCCACATTTTCATCTGTCTATGGCCCGCTTTAAGCTGCTATTTCAGTCTCTCTTAACCTGATAAGGGTTGCATTTCCAAATGGACAAAAATAGCCCAAAATAGCCCATTTTGCGAATATAATGTGTGCGAGTTCCATGTGGTGGTCTTTCCTAGAATAGCACAGAGGTACTTTGTCTCTTCTAATTCATAGAATAGGAGCAAAGCTGAATTGGAGGTCTGTGAGTAACAGGAATGGGTCATTCTAAATTTGGGAAATTGTACTTGAGAAAAAGGAACAATATTCAGGCTACTTAAAGCACATTATTCCTCTGTACTCGTCTAAACAACATTCAATGCTAGGGGTGGGTGGGAAATGCAGTCCCCTGCTTTGGTCTTGCTGTGGACCAGGCTTTATTGTGCTCGCTTTAGACACTTGCAGAAATAAAGAGAATGTTTGAAAGACCCATCTGTATAAGGTCTTGTTGGGTAATGCTTTTATATCTGGGCATTCTACCAATGGCCCTTTCCTGAGCATACTTGGGTCAGGAGCACGTTTGCTGAGATGTTGTTTTCTCTCTAGCCTAACCCCCAAGATGGCTGGAACTCTGGGTTCTCCATAATGTGGGTACAAGCATGAAAGTCTTCCCTGTGCCGTGTGTGACGGTCATTACTGCTAATGCTCCTTTTGGTTTCTGGATTTTGCATGTATGGTCAGCTCCAATCTAACATTTTGTAGGCACCACCAAAAACACGTGGTCTGGATTTCTGCCAAGATAGAGACACAGATTCAGGCTGTGTCCTCCACCCGAGGCATCGGGCGGAGGACACAGCCCGCAGACACAGAGGGGGGACATCGCTGGATCCAGAGGACAAGGTAAGTAACACTGCCTAGATCCAGCGATGAAATCCCGAGTGTGGCTCGGGGTTACCGCTATTTGCAGTGTAAACTCACCCCGATCCACACTCGGGAATACCGTCAAGGAGGTTAAACCCAAAAACAAAAATGTAATTTGCACCAATCCTTATATGTAGTGGCTGCATTAGTTTTATATTTTGGCTTTTTTCCTTTGTTTTTACTTGATGTGGCCAGTAGGTCTGTTTTTCAACTTCCTTCAACATCCCAAGCTGTCCATAAAAGTGGCAGTTAGATGGTTGAGACAAACCATTAAAGCAGTGGTTCTCAACTCCTGTCCTCAGGACCCACCAACAGGCCAGATTTTAAGTATTACCTTGGTGAGATGCAGACTAGAATACTGCAATCACTGAGCAGCAAATTATATCACCTGTGATGTATTTCAGTTATCCTGCAAACCTGGCCTGTTGGTGGGTCCCGAGGACAGGAGTTGAGAACCACTGCTTTAAATCCTCATGCACATTGGGCGTTTAGAGTTGGGCAAATGCCTTTTTCCCCTGGCAGGAGAAAAGCAGTTTAAAAAAGTGCCTAAAGCTGCAAATTGCAAATACGTTTAGTTGTCTTTGGGTGTTCATTTATTGCATTGACCAGAACATTAAAGGGGCTGTACCTCCTGTGATGCAGCAGCCCCCCAGAGCCCCCCTTTACTTACCTGAACCCAGTCTTTCCAGCGACTGGGACGAGCACACCAGCTCCAGCCGGTGTGTCGAGTCCTGATTGGATAGATTGATAGCAGCGCAGCCATTGGCTCCCGCTGCTGTCAATCAAATCCAATGACGCGGGGGGGCCGAGTCCTGCTGTTCGTGTCAATGGACGCAGCAGCAGCAGGACACGGGAGTGCACCCACACGAGTGCCCTGAGGGAGAGCGACTCTCCAACGGGGCACTCAAGAAGAGGAGGTGCCAGGAGTGCTGCCGAGGGACTCCAGAAGAGGAGCATCGGGGCCACTTTGCAAAACCAACTGCACAGAGGAGGTATGACATGTTTGTTTTTTTTTTTTTGTTTTTTTTTTTAAAAATCAAACCTTTAGACATCCTTTAATTTGTTCTGGCCATTGAAATGAATGAACACTCCATCACTAAAAGCACCTTGCGTTTAGACACGTTGGGCGATTTTTCAGCATAAATTGTTCTCTCCTGAATGCTTTTTTCCCCAAGTCATCCTCCAAGGACGGTATACATGGGAGGCTCCTCCAGCAGGAAATACAAAGCACAGCAAGAAGTTAAAAGCTCCCCATCCACTACTGCCCTTCAGCACAGGCTCAGTCGTTTGTATTAGTGATCTACATAGACACTAATTATTATTATTACTACACTGCGCCTTATGCTGCTGGGGTAAAGTCAGTTTTCTGTCTTTCTACCCTCCCAAATTATGCATTTTTGCAGTCTCTCATGTATACTGTCCTGGAGGATGACTTGGGAAAGCTAAAATTATTACCTGATGGCTCCTTTTCCAGGAATCCTCCAGGACGGTATGCTTCCCGCCCTAAGGTTCTTATTTTAAGCATGGCTGGTTCTGAGTGCCTTTCGGGTCATCTTTGGTAACACTGAAGGGCAGTAGTCGGTGGGGAGCTTTTAACTTCTCGCTGTACTTGTGTTTCCTGTTTCTCATGTATACCATCCTGGAGGATTCCTTGAAAATTAGAGATTAGGTAATAACTCTAGCTTTTCTGCCTCTAAATCATTGGTCTCCAAACTGCGGCCCGGGGGCCGGTTGTGGCCCTTTGCTTGCCTTTATCTGGCCCCTCAGACATTATTCCTCCCACTGACACCAACAATAGGGCACTATTCCTCCCACTGACACTAATGATGGGCAACCTTTGCTCCCACTGACACTAATGATGGGGCACAGTCCCCCCATCTCACTGACAGCACCAATAGGGGCATAATAATTCCTGCCGCTGACACCAACAATGGGGCACTATTCCTCCCACTAGCACAAATGATAGGGCGTTATTCCTCCCACCAAAGATGTGATATTGTTTACTCCCACTGGCCACAGTACGGCCCCCCTAAAGTGTGAAGGACCGTAAACTGGCCCCTTGTTTGGAAAGTTTGGAGACCCCTGCTCTAAATGATTGCTCTATGATTGGCTAACATGGAGTAGAGTTTAGATGCCTTTAAAAGCAGTGTTAACGCCCCGTGTGCATGAGGCCTAAAATGACAGGGGTGCTTACAATGATCAGCTTTTATGTAAATCCTTTATTCCGAATGGAAAATACTGTTGATGTACATGCTTATAACGTATTAGCTGGAGTTGAGCTTCAATTTATTAGTCAAGTCCATCTAGATCTGGTAGTCTAATGCTACCCTCCCCCCAAACTGACAATGCTGCTGTCCAAGGGTAGCCCCATTGCTCCCCCTTCCAGTGTAGACATCCTAAGACAGGAAATGTGTTCCTGGCCAGATCACCAGGTGAAAATAAAGAACAAAAAGCTTTATTCTTTTCCTGGCAGGAGGATGTCCAGCATCATCTAATTCTTTCCTTTCCAACCTGACTGTCCCTGGCCCACTCCTTCAATTCATTAGATCCTGGTTCTTTAAAAATGGCCACATATGGATTGAAATTGGGATCGTTCTGCAGGGACCGGCCAATTTTAGATCTGTCTATGGGCTGGCTGGTTGTTCTCATGTCGACTGATTGACTTCAGTACATCCAGCCTGTCAGTTTTTTTTTTTTTCGTTTGATCACTTCCACTGGCTATAGCTGGCAACACTGATCATTGTGTTCTTACAGCAGGGATACTTTGTGCTGTAAGGATACAGTAGATCTGCGGGAGGGATTCACCCATCAGCACTGACTGTGTAGATGGGGGAATCGAGCAATTTTCTATCCTTCAAGCTGTTTTACACACGAAAATTGCATAATGTGTAACCAAGGCATGTGATTTGAGCGTACGCGTGTTAACGGAATGTGATGGATTCAGAGGTAATCACCGCAATCGTATTACAGGCTGCACAGACACTGTTCATCTCTATGGTGATTGCACATGGGGCTGTCAGTACAGATTGGCACTATTGCCAAGCTTGAAATCGTGTGTCCAGCATTTGGAATGCTGACAGTGTGTGGTTAACACTGCTTTGTCTTGAGTGAACAAAGTTTCACTGTAGAGATCTGTGTTATCTTCTATGATTGTGTGGCCTTTGGGCAGGTTGTTGTGAACACAGCACCATCCACCATAGCCATTGTGTATGGGGCCCTACAGCTAGGGGCTGTCCTGCCTGGGTGCTGGGGGGGCAGACCTTACACTACTAGAATTGGAGCAGCCGGGTGATGCACTGAAAGGAAATAGAAAAGCTGCCTTTTTCTAAATCCTCTCTTGCTTTAGCTTTTGGCAGTATAAAAGAGTAAAAGCTAACTATGCAGTCGGGTAAAAAGGTATCGTACCATGCTGCGGGTGAGTATATGACATATAAATAAATTGTCTGAAAATCAAATGTGTGAATAGAGGAAGTTCTACCATGTAAGCTTCCACCATTACATATCACTTTCACCATTGTATGTATCGGTTTATTGAAAAGTGCTAAATAAATAGTTTTAGGCCTCGGTCACAAAGGCGTATTTGATGGTGCATCCATGTAAAGGGCCATGGTTGCCCTCGGATGGACATGTCTTCCTTGCATTCATGCGGGTGTGTGTCCTCAAACTCACTGTCGGTGTTTGGGGACACACGTCTGTGCTAATGTCAAATTGGGAATGGCGGCCCTTCGCGCAGATGGACACTTATGTATACCTGTGTGAACAGGGTCTTAAAATGGTTCTGCGTTAAGGTAAAAAATGGCCCACTAGTTGTATTGCCCTCTCAGCTCTCTTTCAATGCAGCGACACTGCTCACTCTCTTGCTCTCTCTGCCTCCTAATGCGGGAGCCATTGACTTCTGCTGCTGTCATTCATATCCTCTATGTTGAAAGGGGATGGAGTGGGCCAAGGCACACAGAGCAGGTAAGTATAACATGTTTGTTGTTTTATTAAAAACAAAAAAAAAAAAAGAAAATGGCCCTTAACCACTTAACCACTTACAAAAAGTAAGAAAACCCAATATTTCTTACTTTTTGCTAAAATACAAATCCAAAAAAAAATATAAAAAAACTAATTTATTCATCGGTTTTGTCCGATTTATATTCATATTCTTAAAAAAAAAATCGGCGTTTGATTGGTTTGTGCAAAAGTTGCCGTGTTTGTTGTTGGTTTTTTTTTCTTTACCAGTAATGGTGGCGATCTGCAATTTTTATCGGGACTGCGATATCGGGGTGGACATGTCGGACACTTTTGACACTTTTTTGGGACCAATGACATTTATACAGCGATCAGAAATGTTAATATCCACTGATTACTGTATAAATGTCATTGGCAGGGAAGGGTTTAACCTGCAGGGGCGCTCCTAGGGGTTAACGGTGTTCCCTGTGTGTGTTCTAACTGTGCGGGGGTTGGGCTGCCAGGGGCACCAGAGATCTAACTGATCCCGAGTACAGGGATCAGTAGCTCTTACATGCCGCCTGTCAGAATGTGGAACCATTGTGTTTACATCGGCGGTTCCCCGTTCTGGCTCTCACAGGCCATCAAGTCCACCCAACCCTCGGCCCCGCTCAGGGAGGGCGCGCGCTCGCCCCCTAGCCCTCGTGCACGTGAGTGACGACTATAAGCGGCGATTCGCGGGACAGAGCCACGCTGTCGCCGCTTATAGTCGCTATGCGGTCGGCAAGTGGTTAAAGTAGAACTATGGGCAAAACTTTTTTTTTTTTTTCATTTTGGATAGAGTAAGGGAGGGTTATAACCCCTGTCAGATTTTGTTTCGCCATCTCCTCCCCATTACAGAGATTTCCCTTCACTTCCTGTCCCATAGCTAAACAAGAAGTGAGAGGAAATCTCTGCAAATTAAAGCAATTTCTTGGGGACCCCCAGCTCACCAGAACTAGTGTCCACATTGGAAGATTTCCCATCTATTACTTTTCCGGGGACAACCAAAGTTTTTTATTTTTTTTTACTTCCAATGATAATGGTAAACAGGACAAATTGAGAGGGTGAATCTGCCTAACAGGGCCACCTGTTAAAAAAAAAAAAAAAAAAAAAATCCCTCTCCACTCTATCCAAATCTAGAAAAAAAAGAGAGTGAAATGTAATTTTAGAATTGTCTAGCACTCAGTCCAATTGAGCCTTCCTATTATATTAAAGTCATATTGTACTTTTAAGTAATCTGCTCTTATTCTTCTCTCCCTAGTTCCTCTTTCTTCCCCTCATTAACATGCTAATGCAATTTTGAATGAAACCTTTTGGTTTTCAATGCATACCTTTATTTTGGACTCAATAACATCACCATTGGGTCTCTGTGCTTCTATGCAATGCAGGCAGATCATGGCTGCTGGAGGGGAATGAATCCTGACATCACATCAGTGGCGGCCACTCCACTCCATTAGGGGCGCAGGGGTGCTGCCCCCCCTAATCCATGCGTCCGGCCCCAAATCTACATGCAGGGCGTCGGATGCACGGATTTCAATGTGTGTGTGTTTTTTTTTTTTTTTTTTTTTAGCACGATTAATGCCCGAGGCTCTAATTGGCATAAAAAAAGGGTGGGCTTGGGGCGCAGGGCACCCAGTTCTGTGACAATAGCGAATTAATATTCGCTATTGTCTTTCTGCTTCTCCTCCCCGGCCAATCAGGAAGCGGGTCTTAAGACCTGATCGGCCAAGAGGAGAAGCAGCCATATTGGCCGGTGATGAGATGCAGGGGGAAGCTGAAGCTGCCTGTGACATAGATGGGGTAAGTGCGGGGCTGGTGGGCGGTTGGGTGATTGACCGGGGGGGGAGGGGTGTGGTGGTGTATGGTTTACTGAGCGTCGGGGGGTTTGGGGCGGGGGGTAATTTGACTGACTGACCTTTGGGTGTGGCAGCGGGTGGTTTGCTGACCCAACCGCTCCCCCCAAAAAAAAAAATAGAGCACCAGCTGCCACTGGATCACAGCACTCTGCCTCAGCCCTGATGTGGATTGGCTTTTTAGGGTAGATATGCAAATATCGAAATGCAGGTGTCAGTCTGGAGGTGGGGGAGTTCTAGGTAGGTGATATACCTAGGTGATGCATACATGTGATACTGAGTCTCCATGAATAGAAAAACTAAAATTGTATCAATGAAAGGGGTAGCTGATCATTCCAGCTGCAAGAATCCGGAAGATGCATCAAAAGAGCCTTGTGAAGGAAGCCTAACAGTTTGGTTGGGTGCAAACGTAGGCGCACTAGTAACTGCAACAGTTCTCATTCATGGCAAGCGTTGATTGTAGCTGTTTGAGAATCTGTTAAAGCAGGACTAAACCCACCAATTTAATGTTTCGGGATTTGCATGCAATATGGATTTTTGTTTTGGGGGGGGGGGGAGGGGGGACCACTTTAATTCTCCTGCTCACCACATGTGGAATGCTGCTGCCTTAGTGCTCTTTCACACGGGCGGATGGTTCAGGTCCGCCTGTCAGTTTAGAGTTGCTAAACCTCTATGGAGCGACGGATGTCAACGGTGAAATGTCCACTGACACCCAATCCGCTCCGATCCGCCAAAAACAGATGGATGGAAACCCTATTTTCCATCCGCCTGGTGGATCGGATCGGATGAACATGGACAGACGTCCTTGTCCATCCGATCCTCCATAGAGGAGAATGGAGCTGTGGCAGGACTCCGCTCGTGTGAAAGGGGCCCTAATAAGACAACCCTTCCAGTGTAGATTTCCGCTGTGCTCAGTGGTTTCTACAACAGACTCCTATGCCACTACAGGATACATTTGTTCAGTTGACCATTGTTGTCATGTCAAAAAGTGATAGGAAATCCAAAATGTTCAGTTTGTCCCTAAAACAACAAAAGGTGAGAGTAAGGGCACTTCACACGAGTGTTTAGTCTGGATCGGTCTGCTAGGTTTTCAGACCGTTCCAGATTGAACCTCGATAAACATCTATGAGCTCTTACATCCAAGTCTGTTGCAAATAGAAGATTTATGACCTTATTCATTTTGTGGACATAAACAGAGGATGTTCATTCCATTTACATCCATTTTTAGACCAACATGATTTTTTTCTATACTTTAGTCCTCCTCTGACATTATTTCTCAACAACTAAAAAGACAAGTGAAAAACAGATCTGAATTGAGGCAGATTTACAAACTGATGTAAAAGGCATCCATTTACATGCGTGTTTTTTACCGTCTTTTCTCACGGAACTGATGGCGCTACTATGAAAGCATCCTCAATTATTTGTTTAAAGTGGAACTTTAGTCAAAAAATTAAGTTCTTATAGATCACATGAGGCTGTTCACTTTTACAGATATAAAACATTATAAAAAAGTTCCCATACTATTTAAGATCCAGTAATGCACTGTCTCACCCTGTTCTGCACATGCTCAGTTGCCCTGTACTTTAGGCGCTGTGCCTAAAATCAGAGCCACTAGAGGCCAATCAGTTGACAGTTTTATGATTTTACTGTTGCTGAAGAGTGAAGAAAGCAACAGGAATGACAGACTGTGCAGAGGGAACACCGATTAGGGAGGGAGAAAAGCAAAGTGTAGGTGACAGGACACAATTTGTTGCCAGGAAGACACAAGAGTTAAACTTACAAGGATTGTGTCTTCTCTTATCTCCCTGATCTGCAGCTTGTGAACTTCAGCGCTGTGAAGTGGGCCATAGATGGATCGAATCTTGGTCGATTCAGCAGCGACCGGCTGAGATTTGATCCATCTATGGGTAAGATGAATGGGCCAACATCAGTACAAAGAACCTCTCAGATGTTTTTCATGCAATCACTGCTAGGGGCTTTAGCTGCATGCCAGCAAGTGATCATTGAGTTCAGGAGTTGAGGCAGGGAAGGCTCACCTCCGACTGAACACAATAGTGCCTCAAGAGAGATAACCCTATCAACGCTGACTGTTGATGGGGAAATTAAGCAATTTACTTTCCTTCCACCTGTGGTAGAAGGAAAGAAAATTACATCATCTATGTGCTTCCTAAAGCTTCTGTCAGCCTTCCTCTCTAACTGAGCCAAGACATACAATCAAGGATGAAAATGTACATATTTTAATTGCAGAAAATAGCATAAAGTATTTGAGACTGGGGGGGGTGCGAGTTCCCAATAAGTAAGTGACTTCTCTGGGCTTCAACAAAATGGAAGCTTCCAGCAAGAAGAACCAGGATCATTGCTGCACATACATTTCACCTTAATAATTATGCTACCAAAATCAGTATGTTCTTTTGTTAAGTTATGCTAATTGTTCTCAAACTGTAACGGGAATAGTTCAGTTTTAAATAGAAAGAGACCTCATCTGATGACAGCTGTCTGAGAGGGGAATTCCCCTTACTTTGTTGAGATTTCCTCTCACTTCCTGATGTGGCTCTGAGAAAAGAAATCAAGGGGAACACATAGAAAAAAAACTGACACGCATTTAACCCTTTCCTACCTCATCCAAACCAAAAAGCTGTTTTGGCCATACTCGTGTTAAAGTACAACTAAAGGCAACATACATGTTTTAGTAAATCCTCATAAAGACCTGAAAGTTACACATGGTAATAAACATAATAACTGAAATGATTATTTTCCTACCATGTAGCTACAAGTGTGATCTGAAATCTCCCATTCATTTCTTCTTTGCAATACACTGCTAGAGATGGTGGGAGGAGTTCAGCAGAGCAGAGGTCAGATGTCATTTCCTGTCAGTGAAGTGGTTTGTCTCTCCCCCCAGTCCTCCAGCCATCTATGATGCTCAGTCTATTTTACATAACACACACCCATCTGCCAATCAATAGCTGTAAAAACAGTAGAAGTCATTACAGGTTCATTTGCTCACAGATCTGTCTATTAATCTGTCTGCGTCTCTATGCCTGCTCTCCTCTGCTAATCTGTAAATTGGCAGAACAAAATCAAACCTAGGAGCTAGCAGTATAGAGACATAGGTGGGAGGGGACTGGGCTTCACTGGCCTATTGGGGGCGGAGCCTAATCAGGTTTTGTATGTAGAGTGAATGGCTGAGATTTGCATGGATATAGGAGCCCCTCCCACAGTTTTGTCAGGATGTTTCTGCAGAGAGATAGACGCAAATGGGGACAACGTGTGCTGTTCTACACAGGCAATTAGAAAACCAGGAAATAAAGTTGTCACCTCCCTAAAGGAAGTGCACATGAGAGCTGGAGACAAGGTAGAGATCTCATCATCCTTACTGCTTTTTGCAAAACCATCAGTGAAATGTTTAACAGACTGCATAGGTGCATAACATATTGATTTCTTCATTTTGACCATAGTTCTACTTTAATGTTAAAGTGGTTTTAAATTCAGAAGGTTTTTATATCTTAATGCTTTCTATGCATTAAGATAAAAAAAAAAACCTGTTGTGTGCAACAGCCCCCCCAATACTAACCTGAGCTCATCTCGAACCAGTGATGTTGCAGTTGAATCTTGGCTGCCCTGGACTCTCTCTCCTCATTGGCTGAGACAGCAGAGGAGAGCCAATGAGGAGAGAGAGGGGGTGGGTCCGAACCACTGCTCTGTGTCCGAATGGACACACAAAGTGGTGGCTCGGGTGCCCCCATAGTAAGCTGCTTTCTGTGGGGACAGTAGGCAGGAGGGAGGGGCCAGGAGTGCTGGCGAGGGACAGGAGAAGAGGAGGATCTGGGCTGCTCTGTGCAAAACCATTACACAGAGCAGGTAGGTATAAGGTTCCTTTCACACAGGCATGTCCATTTTCATGGACTCTGCTTGCTCAACAGGGATCGACCCGTTGATTCCTGTTGACCCGGCGGATGACAGATCTTTCTCCACTTGCTGTGCAAAGACGGACCTGTCAGAGCCCCGCTCTCCTCTATGGGAGATCGGATGAAAACGGATCCACTGGTCCATTTTCATCTGATCCGGTCCGCCAGACGGAAGGGAAATAGGTTTTCCATCTGTCTGGATTTAGTGGAGGCGATCAGATGTCAGCGGACATGTCACCACTGACATCCATCGCTCCATAGAGGTACATGGAGCGTCTGTTCTGGTCCACCCGAAAAACTTGACAGGCGGACCCGAATATGTTTGTTATTTTTAAATGAATAAAACTGATACTTTAGTATCACTTTAACTCTGATTTTTTTATTTGCTCCTCTCTGGTTAAGATATTTTTAGAATTCAAAGTCTTAAATTTGTAAGAATCTGATTTTTCTTTTTTTGTCAAACCACAGTTGAACATGTAGTCTGCTGAATATAATAAAGATTTTCTTCTGTTTTTAAATGGGCCGTCTGAAATGAACAGAAAGATGACATCACACTCATTCGAATAAACCGAGGCTGTTTGCAGTTTTCCAGGCACTGCACAAAGGCCGTATTTTTCAGCAGTTCAGAATTTAGTTGGGGACTTCCTAGAAAACAGAGAAGTAAACAGAAGAAAATACAAACAAGCCACCTTCATTTTTGAGGGCCAAGTTTTTCTTTTTTTTAATATACGAAGTGAAATGTTTGCCAGTGGCTTAGCAGTGTGTCCAAGGAAAGTATTGACCACTCCGCGAAGTAGGAAAGCTTTGGAAGTCTGTTAAGTGAGGTGTTTTTTCCATGTTGCACTTTGTATCTTGGGTGTATTTTTTATAGGAAATTACAGGACCACATACTGTTGTGAAAAATATCTATCTGCAATAATTCAGGATCTGAGGATGAAGAACAGCCAGCACGATGACCATGATCTGCTCTTCACTGATGTGAATTTGAATGCGACTTGGGTCACACTTAATCGCATTACAATGGAAATATGGCTTACTACCCTAACCGTGAGAGATGTAGGCAAATAAATTTGATGAGTTTCTACCTGATGGGAGTGGGTCTGATGCGACACATACGGTGGTGGATACCTTTTATGGCGTTTTTTTTCTTAATTAGGACATCTCTGGGAATATGATTACATGTTTTTTGTTTAAGGCTCGGTACACACTGCAGCGATGCGGGAACCCTGCGAATCCACTGCGTGTTCCCGCATCGCTAGCCTCCCGGCGGCAGTTCACACTGCCCTATGCGATCTGAAAGAAGGTGTCAGTACATTGTTAACGACACCCCCTTTTCAGTTCGCATTTCGCAGTGCGATCTGCAACCTCGCACAGGAATCGGATCGCATGGTCTGAACCACCATGCGTTCTGATTATGACCCTGCGAACAAAAAGGGATCTGATTGCGATGCAATCTCAGTTATACTATCTCTATGGCTGAGATCACATCGCAAAGAGATCGCATGTGACTCACACTGCAGTGCGGTGCGAATCACATCCGATCTTTCAGATCGGATCAGTGTGAACCGAGGCTAAAGAGGACTGCTATTGGACTCCTATTTTTATTTTTCTGACATTTTAATTTCATTATCTTCATATTTTCTTTGCACATGAAATATTATATATATTCAATCATTAAAAATTCACAGCATCTAATAAAACGTGTCCCAGAACGATGCAAGCAGCACTAATAAGTAAATAAATGAATAAGACAAATGTTGTAATGAATCAAACAGTCCACTATTGGAATAAATGATGAATACGGGTCCAACAACTTGCTTCCATCACCACATTACGTGAGAACTACAGGGGAGGTCCGACCCCCCCCCCCCCCGAGTGAATAGACTCACCAAAAATAAAGAGCAATACATGTCCCAAGGATCAATATTGCATCCCCATGGAAAGTTTCCACCACTGTCAGGCACTCCCTCCACAACAGGAAGATGAATGGTCACACATCCAGTTACCTTAAAAGAACATGCTCACATAATGCATGATCCGATTGATGTTTATTAGGAAAGAAGGTACATAAAACGTTCCCCCCCCCCCCCCTTCCAGATGTACACTTACAAACTAGCAGCAAACAGATAAGCGTTGTATTAAAATCCCCGGCATCCGAATCACCCCGTCTCACCGCTCGTACAAACACTGGCGGCATTCCCGAGTATGGAGCGATCCTATGCCGTCGCAGATTGACAGCCGTGTGGTCACACACTGACGCGTTTCGTCATCACTTCGTCGTTTCCATGGGGATGCAATATTGATCCTTGGGACTTGTATTGCTATTTATTTTTGGTGAGTCTATTCACTCAGGGGGGGTCAGACCTCCCCTGTAGTTCTCACGTGGTGTGGTGACGGAAGCAAGTTGTTGGACCCCCAGTCATCATTTATTCAAATAGTGGACTGTTTGATTCATTACAACATTTGTCTACTTATTAACATTTATTTACTTATTAGCGCTGCTTGCATCGTTCTGGGACACGTTTTATTAGATGCTTGAATTTCTATTATTTAATTTAAAGTTGCGGCTTAATTTTTCAGTAGTGCATTTGAAGTTATGCCCAAGTGATTTAATTATCTTTCATTCTATCCAGGGTGCTGATATTGACAAAAGTTTTTCAGCTCAGTTGATTTTGTCATTTTTAGTAATATTCGATCATTACATTGTTGTATTGAACACTGAATAGGTGTTATTGTTGCACTACTGTGAACTTCACTATATATGCACTTTGCTATATATATTTAATTTTCACTGCTTTTGATATTTATGGTTGTAAGTAGCAACATTGGTTGTAATTTTTCTTTGTTATTTGGAGTGCAGGAGATCACCATTATATACAATGGAAATAACATTGCTTACAGTGGCGATGCAGAGCAGCTGTGATGCGACTTTGGGAAAGGGTCCTGTGCTACGCTGGTGCAATTTTCAGTGCAATTTGGCTCCGTAAATTATGCAAACCACATGCAAAGTGCAACTAAAGCTGCATTACATAAAAGCACTGCAAAATAAAGAGTCAGAATGGCATCACAGTAAGGTAAATCCAGCCTGAGTGATGAGCACTTGTGCCTTGTAGTGTTGGGATTCTGGGTTCAGCAACCACCAAGATCCAGCTGTGTGAGTTGTGATTTTCTCCCTGTAGTTGTACGGGTTTAGGTGTGTTGTGCTTTTTTTTCTACAATTCAAATATACCGATGGCATCTGACAAAATGGCCTGGGAAGTGTATGTGTGCTTGGGTAGACCTCCTGTGGGAGATATCATGTGTGCCTAGGTACCTTATCCATTGTTCACCATCATTACCCATCTCTCATCCTGAAAATATCATTCCATTCCTGCAGGGTGGATTTAATTTAAATTAAGTCGCTTTAAATCACGATTTAAGCCCTGGTTCACATTGACACGATTTGGATTGTGAGTTGACGTGCCAAATCGGTGGCGGGGGGCGACGCCACACCCATTTCAAAAGGTAGTTCTTGTACTACTTTTTGCGATTTTCAGGTGCTATTTGTCCATAAACATCTGTGCAGAAACCCACACAGATGCCTGTGAAATCGCTGCTGAAATTGGGACTGACATGCGGGAATGAAATGGTGTGAATTCAGCTGAACTCGCACCATTTCATTCCTGCACTTCGTGTGAGCCTAGGCTAAATCATGATTTAAATCACTAGTAAAAAGGCTTGATTTACATCAACTTGATTTAAATAATCATTTTTAAAGAGCAACTGTCATCTCTGTCCTGCAGCGGCTCCTCTCCTGATCCTCTGTGGACTCACCGTTAGTCCCATTCACTTTAATGGGACGGCTGGTGATGCAGCAGTGACATAACAAAGTGAGGGAGGTAGCTGCAGCAGGTGAGTGGATGCCTACTGTCATGATGGATCTGAAATGACAGGTGCTCTTTAAATGTAAGGACTTATTCTTGCTGGTAGTTAGAATCTTTAATATTTGCAAACAAAATGAAGGTTTCCTATTTATAATAAGCTGTCAGGTTAGTAAAACAGCGATATCAGAACTGATTGAATCATACAGTTTGCTGTGTACATCGATTTGCAAAACAATAGGATAAAGGAATATTCCTGAACTTTGTTTTATCTCATGGTTACTCTGACATTGTGTGAACACATCAATGCAGTGCATGTTATCACAGCTTGCAGAGCTTGGATTCATTAAATGAGTTTACCAAAAATGTAAATATTGAAGAATATACAGCCTCATGTTACATAACTAAGCTCCATTTCATGCTGAATAAACTAAAATATTAATGTATCCTCAATAGAATACTATCTTTTAGATTAAAATAAATTTGATAAAAAAAAAAAAAAATTAAAGAAATTGTTTTAAATCAAAAAAATCTGTTTAAAAATCAATGATTTTTTTTTTTTTTTTTTTCCACCCTGCATTCCTTCTTGGAAAGTGATGATCTCTATCTGGATGTATGCCGTTCCTATGTTCTCTTTCCTTCTTTCCTACAGATATTATGTACAAAAGTTAGACCAGATGCATTGCAATACTATAAGGCTGCTTTCAGACTGCACCACGGTAAAACCCCACTTGTTTTAGCAGAGTATTACTGGTGCTGCAGTGCCGCTTTTCAGTCGGGAGCGTGGCGCTTGTAAATCCCCCACAAGGAGTTAAAACGGGGTTGGAAGTGCCGGCGCTTCGCGCTTCCGAGGCGGTGTGCCGCTGCTCCAGAAGTGCTTGCCGTTTATTTCAATGGCAGGGTCGGCGGTAGAGGGGCTGTGTAAACACCGCTCAGCGCACCGCCCTAAAGATGCGGCTTACAGGACTTTTTGTAACCTCCTGCAAGCGCACTGCCCCAGTGTGAAAGCACTCAGGGCATTCACATTGGGGTGGATTGGGGGGGATTTTTGAGGCGCTTTACAGGTGTTATTTTTAGCTAAATAGCGTCCGTATAAAAACGCCTCAGTGTGAAAGGGGTCTTACTGACATGATGGTTTGGAGTAGTTTACTGAGCACCATAGTGGTTGTCTGGAAAAACAAGTTACAGCTCTTTCTAAATAGTCATCATTCGTTACGAAGGCCGAACTCCAGTCAATGAGTTCTGTTAAAGCCTATCTATGGTCAAAATGTAAAATAGATTTGTTTCCACTCCTTTTAATGTGAATGATCTTGAAGTTTGTAAACTTACTTTGTGAAGATCCCCGTGCATTTACTTCCTTGATTTCTGTACCACGTAGTCTCTATGCTGTGTCACACATTACAGAGCCTCTCTTCTGAACTACAGAGGTGCTGAGAGGAGGAGTCAGTACAGGAATCGCTGCTTGCAGGCAGCAAGGTATCATGGGATATGTAGTCCTTAGAAATTGAAGGTAAACAGCCCAGGGGAAGATGGCCAGCAGGCAGGCAGAGCTCACAACATGAAAGGAGATTTATCAAGTAACTTTATAGATTGTCAAATATACCTTTTTGTTTGTATTGATTTTACAAAGCTGATGTTATAAAATTAAAGTATATAATGTGATCCTAAAACTCCTATAAGCACATTCACCGATCATTTACTGTATAACTTTTGACCACTGACCTCTTCAGTAGATGACGTTTATTATCTTGTTACAATGGTATCTGAAAGTTGGCAGGATTTATTAAGCGGCAAATATACACGTTGCCCCTGAAGTTGATTTGTTGAAAGCAGAAAAAATGGGCATTGCAGTTTGTTGTGCATGGGGCTGCGTAGGCGCATGCCGATCAGGGTGCCCATACTGACCCGTGTCCACAGCCAAAAGTGCCTACAATGGCCAGGTGAGCATCAGAACTGGATCACGGAATCGTAGGTGGCCTGGTTTGATGAATCACATTATCTTTTACATCATTTTGATGGCCTGGTTGGTTTGCATTGTTTACTTGGTAAAGAGATGGCACCAGGATGCAGTATGGGAAGAAAAGCTGGCAGAGGCAGTGTGATGCTTTGGGCAATGTTCTGCTTGGAAGCCCTGGGTCCTGCCATTCATGTGGATGTTACACATACCATTTACCTAAATATTGTTGGTGACCAGGTACACCCCTTCATGGAAGCTGTATTCCCTGACATCAGTGGCCTCTTTCAGCAGGATAATGCGCCCTGCTACACTGCAAAAATGGTTCAAGAATGGTTTGTGGAACACAACAGCACCTGTGGGATGTCCTGTAAAAAAACGTTTGATTCATGGTGGCCTCACCTCACAACTTACAGGACTTAAAAGATCGACTACTGAAGTCTTGGTGCCAGATACCACAACATACCTTCAGAGGTCTAGTGGCATCCATGCCTCAGGGGTCAGGACTGCTTTGGCAGCAAAAAGGTAATCTAGTCAATATAAGGTTGGTGGTCCTAAAGTTATGGTTGGTCAGTGTATACTATGTGTACTAGGCTACTTGCCAAATAATTTACATAGGATAGCTTGTCTGCTTATGGTGATTTGCACTAAAACTTTTTTAACACAGGAGAAGCTAGAGAGAACCTCAAAAGATAGGCACCATGTGTAACTTTCAGGCTCCCTGGCTCCTGGGACTTGTCCAGCCATACACCAGCTATTCTGTACTGTATGGGCAGGAATGAAGCCATGCGTCTCTGCTTTCTATCATGAAATTATGAAGAAAAACCTTTGTTTTTTTAGAATTTTGTAATAGATGGTATGTAACTATAGGTTTTCAGAAAGGTATACTTTACTTTGCAGTGCCCCATTAATTATGACATACGAGGGCTTTTCTTTTGGGGTGCTTTAGCATAAGCTGACTTGGTTGGGTTCCCTTCCAAACTTTACTTTGTCTCTTGCACTGATGGGCACCAAAAAGGCTAAAACAATGTGGAAAAATGTCTGATTCTATACAGTTGTGGATTTACGGTTAGCCACAGGGCATATATTGTGGATTTAAATGGCGCTGTCCACTTTCCTAAATTATGGAGTAAACTTGTTGGAATTAACTTATTTTTTTTAGATTTGTAGTCAAAACTTGCCATATAAATGCCATACTTTTTAAGAATTGTGTACCTAATTTTGCTTTACAAAAGGACTTATAGTTGTTTGGTCCATCTTCTGATCCATGCTTCAGATGGCAAAGTAGAGGCTAGTGGCATGACCTTTTTCCTTGTAGTTAAGAGATCCGGCTCGTTCACAGACCCATTCCTGGCTTGCAGATTTGACACTTAAGGTTTTTGGAGGTCAATGATATTGTCATTCTACAAGTGTTAGATTGACAGCTTGATATATACACTAGGAGCCCGTCTGCACATGCCTGCATGCTAAAATCATACTTATGAGCTCCTGTGTGTTTCATCTCTCCATTGTTCCACAATGCTCCGCAGCTTATCTGAAGGTAGTGTTGCAGTGTGAACAGTTGTTTTCTATGTGCATTCCTCCTGTTTCTTCTTGCTAGAGGCTGCCATTTTGCAGAGCCCCTGAGCAGCAGTGAATCTGTAAGCTGTTAGCAGATCGGCCTATAGTGGCTCAGATTTTAGACGTAGGGCTAAAATTGAAGGCAATTGAGCATGTGCTGAGCAGAGTGAGGCAGTGTATTGCTGGATTTTAAACAGTAATAGGTACTTATTTGTATTGGTTTACAGAGGTTCTAGAAGTAGAAGTTCTCTAGCAGGATGTAATTGAAGTATAAATGATTGTATCTGACAGAGTAGCCTTTTGAAGTTTAGATTGCCATCGTTGTGCAGCATATTGCTGCTTGGTCGTATCTTGGTGTTGCCTTCGCTCTCCCAATATGAGACCCGCTGTGTAGGGGAATGCAGGAATCTAAAATTAAAAGAAGATTTTCCTGAGGGAAACTTTTCGTTCTCCGAATGCTAGTTGCCTTGTTTGTCGACCCTTTTGCTGTAATACTTGGAGTCACAGAATAAGCACGCAGATGGCAGGACTTTCCTAATGTGCATATATTCTCCATGACTTGCTATTAAAGTTATAGGGTCAGCATAACAGTCTAATAGAATTTTCCAAAGCAATGGCAGACTCCATATTTTACTTCAAGACAGATTTATTTAAAATGCATTCATTGTTTTAGCTTACAGATGAATGGGTTACATGGTTCTCTTTTCTATCTGGTTGGAGCTCCTCTTTCGAGGAAATTCTCAAATTTTGTGACTGTAGCATTAAAACTATTGTGAAAACGGATCATGTCCATATTCCAGGAGTTTTAGCCCCCGTTCACAACACTGCAGCTTGTCATGCGATTTGACATTTCCAAATCACGTGACAAGTTGCACCCTATTGCCGGCAATGGAACCATTTATGTCACAGCTACTCATGTCGCAGCAAATATGAAAAAGGCTCCTGCGCTACTTTTTACCAATTTTCATTGCAACTTGCATAGACTTCTTTTAATTTAAGTCGCAAGCCGCAATGAAATTCGCAGTGCAAATTTCACTGATGTGCGGCTCTGAAATTGCACCGAAGAAGCGCAATTTGAAAGTGATTGGGGGTCAACTACTGTAAATTCACAGAAATACACCTGATTCATGTAGCAACTTCCTTTTCCTATCTTTGCCCCAACTATTCTGTTAGTGCCATCATGTATAATGTAATAGCAGTTGCCATGCGCACCAGAGCTAGACCTGCTGCACTCTGTTATCACCATTCCAGACACAACCCTCCCCTTCTATAAACTACATGGCAGTGTGGAGATTCTTGTGATGGGGGGTGTAGATGTTGCCCCAGATCCCATACAGCGTATTCACTGAATCCTATGCATCTTTCTATTGGAGGATAATAAGCTGCACTGAATATTATATGGCATGTGTGTTAGACCAGGCAAGATTTCCCTGAGGCACTGGTGATGATACCTTGCCAGGGGGTATCTGTACTGCTGGGGCTGCATCATCAGAGCTCAGGAAAACCTAGCAGTGTGAATCATGATCAGCTAAGTAACATAAGAAATATTTTTATAAGTTAAAGACTATGACTGGTTTTAAAAGAGAAGTGTGTGAATTAAATGAGAAGCATGGGGTTGGGTTTTTTCCAGATTTACATCAGTCGGATGCTGCATCTGTCCCCCGGCGCCCCTACATTGAGAACTGATCGATCAAACACCGCTGATCGCTTAGTTCTGACAGCTCTGTGAGCAGAGAGCTGCAGACTGTCAGTCACAGCTCTCCTTGCTTACTGGAGCTCAGACTCTCAGTGGTTTGCTGAGCCAGGGGTCGATCCGGGGATCTGATGCATCCTGACTGACTGGACCGTCTTCTGTGAGGTCAGCAGAGAGTGGACTTCAGCCCGCTCTCTGAAAATGGGTCGCAAGTGTGCAAAACAAATTGCACTCCTGTGCTCCACAGGAGAAGTACAGCCAAATGAGCTTTGGCTGTATTTCTCCTTTTAAAGACAAAACAAATGCTTGTATTCACCTAGGGGGATTCAGCATTGGTCTAATGCTGCATCTGTCCCCCCGCCTCTAAGACTGGAAGCCAAGCGCTCTAAGACTGCTGATTGCTTGGTTCTTGGTCTTCACTGTCAGTCATCTGCTCTTTGCTCCCCCCTCCCCAGCACTCACTGGAGCCCCAGGTTATCAAAGGTAGCAGTCTCTTGGCAGTACGCCAAGCTGAGCCAGCTGACGTTTAGGTATCTGGGTGGTTCCCGACATTAAAGTCGGGATCCCTCCAGAGTCTGGACTGACTGAATGAGTTAAGCCCACTATCGGCTGAATCTGGGTCACGGGGTGCAGAATTAACTTCACTCCCATGACCACAGAAGAAGTCTGACCAAAAGAGCTTTGGCCATACATCTCCATAAATATCGGCATGCAGAAATGCATGCTCCAGGGGTTTCCGCTGTTGCAGGATGGGGATCCTTTTTAAAATAGTTGTTGATGCGCATATGTAGTTTATTTGTAGTGTAGTGTATTTGTAGTTGGAAGGTGTGCTCTTTATCACCATCTTTGACATATCAAGGTCTATGGGGTTCTGTGCCGTCCTGCCCTTATTGGTGTGCATAGCTTTGGCTCTAGTTTTGAGTTGTGGTTGGCATAACCTAGTGGGGTTTTCACGTTTCTGATCACCGTCCAGAGTGGATTTTAATAAAGGGTCTCTGTGTTTGAAGCAATGTAATCGGCAGTAATGTATTTAGTCTTCTGAATCCTATGTATTTTCTGTTGTGAGCATTAGGATAATGTAATAGCAGGATATAGTGCTGTGGATCCTGTTGTGGTAGGCTGGTTTTCTATAGATTAAGATGATTTTCCTTTCAGATTAGAGGTGAACACTTGGGAAGCTCTCTTCTCATCTGTCAGGTTTGTGATGACATTGACCGTCGTTCATTGCAATGTAGAGGTTGCACTGTGTAGTGATTCATGATTTATGCTTTATTTTTTCCTGGGAATGTCGACAAAGCGCAGTATTTGAATGCAATACTGTGAATATTTTTGTCTGTGAAATATCTAGAAAAGAGCACAGTCCAAATACAAAAACAAAGTGGCTGGCATTTTCTAGTTCTATGCATGTAGCAGTGCAAGCAAAATGAAGATCTTGTAAATTCCTCCTAATGAATGTGTCTGTACTACGCATACAGCTGGCCGCAGAGGTGAACCCCCGACGCCCCTGTGCATCTGCAATTACCCACACGTGTGTGGCATATTTCCTCAGCCATGAAAGTGTCCTGGTAAGGGAAATATGCCATATGTGCATGTGTGGGCAAACTGGGATTCAGAAGCTATCTGCATTTACATCAATACAGCCATTCACTTGGATGCTCACTCCACCTGCAACTCCCCGTGTGCAGAAAAGCACCAAAGATTTAAAATGTAAAGAGATTGTAATGGCAATACATTTCATCATGACTGTGCTTCCATGCCACCAGAAAAGTCACATTGCTGTAATTGGACCACGTGCTTGTAGAATAACTTGTATTGATTCCAAAACTAGTCCGAAGGGCCGCTACGCTGAAATTGCATGTAATGTTTTATTGTTCTTGCTGACTAAAATTGGTTGTTTCAGTGCTTTGATCAAAACACTTATACTTCAAAAGAAGTCATTTCCCGTATGTGACCTTTTCTGGAAATCAGAAGTGCTTTTTGCATTTTTCCCTTTGTCTACTGAGGCAGCTTGCAGAAATAACACCTTAAAGCGGAGTTCCACCCTATTAAAATTCAGCAGCTACAAAAGGTGTAGCTGCTGACTTTTAATAATTGGACACTCGCCTGTCCCAGGCTCCAGCGATGCAGCAGCCAACCGGCGCTTCGCTCTTCTCCCCCTCCTCCGTGTGGCGCCGGCATCAAAAGTGTTGGTTTCAAAGCCGCGCACTGTGAATGGCCGGTGCATCTTCTGGGACCAATGACGTGTCCCAGAAGATTGCCGAAAGGGAGGGGTGGACAGGTGAACTTCCTTCCGACTCTGCGGAGCCAGGAGAGGAAATTTGGACCTGGGACCCTGTGAAAACAAGGTCCCTGACCGCCCCCCCCCCCCCAAACAAAAATGACATGCCAATTGTGGCATGTCGGGGGTCACCAACACTTAAAGCGGAAGTTCCACTTTTTGGAACACAGCTTTAAAGTGATAACTAAACACCCATGGTTTAATTTACATTGTCCCTTCTATTTCTGTATATGGATGATGGCAATGTAATTACAAAAAAAAGAAAAAACTCATCAAGTACCTTTTTCCCAATCGATATACAGCACATGACCCAGATCTTCCCCAGCCTGTTCTAGTCCCCTGCTGCTGGTCACAAAATAAAAAAAAAAATCCTTTGGAATACCATAGAAAAAAATCAATGATATCAATATACTGTTTTAAATTGTCATAAAAATATCGAGTATATTTGAAATTAAATCTTTTTTTATTATTTTGGGGAAATAACATGGTGTGAGCAGATTCCTGCCAGTCACAGGTTGCAATACTGTCTTTGGTCCCATGTGAAGCCTCCATTAATCTACATGTAATATCCCGCCCCCATTGTGTCTAGCTGTGGAGTGGGCTGTCATTTTAGCACTGTGTATACGACTACATGTTTGACTCTATAGTCACATGGGCTGCTCAGATGTGATGGGAAGGAAATGCTCAGCATAGAAACTCACTGAAAACTGAGCATGTGCAGAGTTGCCACCACAGCTGCAAAATCCGTAGTTGAATTGGGGGCATGAACAGAAGGTGGAGATAGAGAACAGCAGGATCAACCAGGTTTTTGCAGAATATAGAAAACCAATCTCCTAGTGACTGAGTGATTATCAACAGCATGTAATACAACATTTATTGATAGTTTTTTTGCAATGGGACTTGATTTTTGAGTCGAAGGCATGCCATTATAGGCATATTTTTTTTTTTTTGGCAGAACCCCGATAACCCTACTTTCGGCCTATAATTTTCGGCAGCCGATCTATCTGTGCATCCTTAGTATTTTCAACTGTAGTCACAGGAAAATCAAGCTGCTTGGAGATGGTCGTCTAGCCTTAACTTTGACATGCTGGTCTGTAATTTTCTTTCTGATTTCTTCATTCAACTCTCTCCTTTGCTTTCTCTGGTGCATGCATGATCAGTATGGTATGTACGAAGATACCAAACAGCAGAGTGACTGCTGCTTCTCTGCATAAATAGAGAATTCATTAAATACACTATTAAAGTTGCAATTTGGGAAAGAAACTTGCTTAAATGAAAGGGATTGAATGGCAGGTTTGTACACATTTACAGTCTTTTCTTAAAGAGGAAGTAAACCCTGATGGGTTTTACTTCCTCTGTTACCCTGCAACGTAAAAGCATAATGGGCTAGTATGCATCGCATATTAGCCCATTATGTGCCACTTACCTGCATTGGAATCTCACGATGTCCCCACTCAGGCCGCGTCCATCTTCTGCTCCTCTTCCTTCCGGGCTGCGATCTCCGACTCTGTGACTGGCCAGAGTCACGTGACCTCATTCCCGCGCATGCGTGCGGGAGCCGCCAGTCGCAGCACAATTTCAGTGAAGGAAGGACATGGAGGCCATTTCTTCACTGTGCATGTGCCTGATGACGTGGGCACATCCCAGTACACTGCATATCTCCTAAACCGTGCAGGTTTAGGAGATATGCAGGGAACCTACAGGTAAGCCTTATTATAGGCTTTACCTGTAGGTTAAAGTGGTTGGTTGTCCCGGGTTGACAACCACTTTAACATGGTCAGCACTATAAAAGTGCAACTTTTAAAAATATATGTATTCCCTTCCTGCATGGGCAAAAGACCAGTTCAGTTTAGTGGGTAGCTAATTTTTAGGGCCCATTTGAAAGTAGAATATTGAGGCATACTTGCATAATGGCAGTCTGAGGGGGACCTGTATTTGTAGAACATCTGGGACTCCTGGTTCAACAGTTTGGTTCAGGATATTTGAGGAAAAAAGAATTGCATCATGTGCTTAAAGGAGGACTCTATCCCTAAATAATGAGATAAAAATGAATAGCTAATCGAAGGGTAAAAAAACAGCTTTTACTGCAATATTGACCCTGAATTTAGAGATTTCCCCCAGGATTTTTTTTCTACTGATTGATGTCTTTCCTCTGATGGCCAATATTGGTCAACCTATTTTCTCTGAGCCCAGATTGTCCTGGACCTCCCCAGCCTGTGACTGGACAGTGAAAGGAGAAGCAGCACAGAAATGCGTTGTGGCGAGCACATATATACAGGATTCACCAGGATTCTACATTTAACATTATGGCTCTCAAAAACAAATTAGGGTCTTTTCATATGGGCTGTCTGATCAAGACTACCCATGAGTTTTATAGGTGGACCTGATCAGAAGCTCCATGCAAGTCAGCCATGGCGACCAGAAATCGCGTCCTGGTGAGCGGCACCCGATCCTTCTCTCCCCTCACTATCTAACCGCATCTCCGACCTGGCGAAGAGACCTTCTCTGAAGCTAGCTGACAGCTGTTATCTAAATAGAACTCTGGGCAGTCTTCCAAGTTCTTTGATAACTATAAACACAAAAGATACAAATGTATCTCTTCACTCTTTTTTCAAAGGACTGGACTCCGGTCTAGATGAGAGAAGTTAAACCACTTAGGCTCCATGCACACTGGACGCTATCTGGGCGCTTTCAGCGTCGGGCAGGAGACGCTGCTTACAAAACTTTCTTTTGCAGTGTTTTGTAAGCATCGTTTATCTGCGTTTTTCGGCGTTGGCGTTTTTTTTTTTTCTTCATTGGCTTCCATTGACTGCAAAAAAACGCCAGATGCCGATAAACTGGAGTTTAACGGCGTCTAGCTTTTTTGTGGTCAGGAGAACGACTTTTGAACGCCAATTCAGGGCGTTCAGATAACAGCCCAAAAACGCCACTGCTGATAAACGACAATTAATGTCCATGTGTGCATGGACACATAGGATAACATAAAGTGGCGTTTTTGGGCTGTTAAAAAAAAACCGCCCAAAAGACCAAAAACGGCAGTTTATCAGATACAGTGTGCATGGAGCCTTAAAGTAAACCCGAAAAAAAAAAAAAAAATCTGCCTGGTAGAGTATAGCATGTCATATCATCTGTGCCCAGTCTTGCCACAAAGAGTTCACCCAACTGTGAGTAATGAGCTTATCTTTTTTCAGGAAGAGAAAGTCAGACTAATAGGGAAATACACAGTCGATCCGCCCCTTGTTCTGTGAGTGACAAGCAATTTGCTTATCTCCTTCACACAGCAAAGAAAGTTTTACACACCCCTCCCTCCCTCCTCAATGCCTCAGTATAGAGATGGGTGGGGAGGCTTGTGACATCATAACTCCACCCACCAAACTCCAGCAAACACAGACACCCTCTGATTTCAGAGTTTTACAGAGCTGCTAGTGCTTACAAGAAGGACACTTGCAAGGTAGGGATAGATGCAGGAGGCTTGCATGTATATATACATTAATACTGTATCATTAGTTTATACTGGGTGGGTGGTGGGTTTACATCCACTTTAAAGACTAAACCTTTTTTTGACACTTGTTGCTTACAAGTAAAACTCCATTTCTTTTTTTTGCTAGAAAACTATTAAACTCCCAAACATTATAGATATATTTTTAGCAGAGACTCTAGAGAATAAAATGGCGATTGTTGCAATATTTTATGTCACACGGTGTTTGTGCAGCGGTCTTTCAAATGCAATTTAAAAAAAAAAATACACTTTAATGAATTACCAAAAAAAAAGTAAAGTAAGCCCTTTTTTTTTATTTTTGTATAATGTGAAAGATGATGTTACGCTGCGATAATCGTGATCTTTATTCTAAGCAACAAAATTGTGATTCTCGTTGTAGCCAGAGCAGCTCTACTGTGTGCTGTGAGGTGCAGGAGGGGAGATGAGGCAGCTGGATATGCAGGAGAGTCTTTATCTTTGTCCTCTGATAAAGCCCTGTGTATCGTCAATAATTACCACTCTTTATGTGCAGCTGGGCTCCAGTATTTCATGGTGACCGGAAACCCACCAGAGCAATGAATAGTCACTGTGGGGGGGGGGGGGAGACATACGTGTAGGCAAGAAGTGGCTGCAAAGAGGCAGCAGTAGATCAGCAGCACTGGAATACTTCTTTTACCTTTTTTAGGCTTCATTCAGATGTGCAGTTGGGTTGTAAAAATGTGCAATAGAGACATGTTTTTGCCACCAACCAACGGCCACCCTTAAGCTCCGTTAGGCAGCAGATGAGGGCATTTTCCATTCCGCAGTCACAATGCAATAGGCATAAGGCGTTTTCCCCATAACAGGTTTTTAGTGTCACCCTTTCTGGCCAGCCTATAATCCTGATGTAGCGGTGTTAGGTTTGATTTATTGACTGCTCTGCTGTAAGTTAGGGGGGCGCAAATTACATGCCTTACCCTGGGCGCTGACAACCCACACTACACTAAAAAAACTGGCTCCTAACTTTTTTAGATTAAGAGCAAATTTGTCAAGCCCTGACCTACCTGCAGCTCTATTCAGGTCCATAAATGAAAAAAAAAGGAATGCATTTTTTTCTGTTTTTTGCAGACCTGATCTGAGCATGCCTGTGTGAAAGGACCCATCAAATTTAAGCCCATCTACACCAAAAAATGTAAACTATTGTTGCCTGCCAGTCTTTAGATGTGGTGGCTGCAGAAATGTCACCTCTTGTCTCTGCTGGATACACCATACCCCTCTGCACATCATCCCCAACCAGTCACTGGGCACTTTTCAGGTACATCTATCTCCCTATTTTTGATTTTATTTTTTAGTATTTGGTTTCTCCCTTGGTCCCCCATCCCCCACTTCCTTTGTCCTAAGGACATAGGTCAACACCTATACTTATCACTTTATTTATTTCCACAGAAGCTTCCCACATGGGTCAGCTTTCCTGGCCATATACACTTCCCTGTTCTTTGTCATTGGGTCTTGGATGTGGTCCTTTTGGGGTTCATGAGTCCAAACCCCCCCCCATCTCAGCTCCCTTCAGGGGATACCCCCTAGTGGGGTCTGTCCGGATCATCATTGGCATCGCTCCTTGCAGCGAATATGGTAAACAGCATACTCATTTCTTATTTGTTTTTTTTTTTTTGTTTTTTTTATTAATTTTCATATCTCTATCAATTACAGTTGGTTATACGTGCATGCTCCTGATGAGTGGATCATAACTTTACGAAACGCGTAGAGCCGTTATATGCCGTATTAATTATTATCCAAGTTGTCCCATGCTGAAGAGATTGTATTGTACTGTATGGAGCTTATTTTCATTATTTGTGAATTATGTATCTGTTTCCAGTCTATATGTCATTTTTAGTGGAGGCAATGTGCCCCAAATATATATTAGAGGCAACTGTAGCCCAATATATGCATAAAAGATGTATGGAATGTCTACTACACTACCTTGATGAAAATTGCCTCAATAAAAACGCATGTTTCTTTATAACCCGTGTGTCTCATTTAAAGTCCCATTACGTCAAAAGCCCCTCTTTTCTATATGCAGAAATGTTGTTTTTATTTTTTTGGTTATGAGCTTTTCAGCGAGTACAGAAAATACCTTTTGATCTTGCCAGAAATTCAGTGTTCTTGTCACTTAACCACTTGCCGACCAGCCGCCACACCTATACTACGGCAGGTCGGCTCTCCTGCACGAACCGACGTACCTGGGTCAGGCGGACTCTATGTCCGCCAGTCGCCCGCGATCGTTGTACACAGAGGCAGAACGGAGATCTGCCTATGTAAACCTGTCAGATCTTCAGTTCCCAGTGATGGGGAACAGCGATCTCTGTCATGTCCCTAGCAGCCCACCCCACCCCCCTACAAGTTGAACACACCCAGGGAACAGTTAACCCCTTGGTCACCCCCTAGTGTTAACCCCTTCCCTGCCAGTGTCATTTTATACATTGATCAGTGCATTTTTATAGCACTGATCGATGTAATAATGTCACTGGTCCCCAAAATGTGTAATTTGGGGTTAGATTTGTCCGCCGCAATGTTGCAGTCCTGCTAAAAATCACAGATCGCCACCATTACCAGTAAAAATAAATAAAAAGTCCATAAACCTATCCCGTAGTTTTGTAGACGCGATAACTTTTGCGCAAACCAATCAATATACGCTTTATTGCGAGGTTTTTTTTTTTTTTATTTTTTACCAAAAGTATGTAGAACACATATTGGCCTAAACTGATGAAGAAATTTTGTGTTTTTTACATTTTTTTTTTGGATATTTATTATAGCAAAAAGTAAAAAAATATTGTGTTTTTTTTTTTTTTTTTCAAAATTGTTGCACTTGTTTTCTTTATAGCGCAAAAAATAAAAACCGCAGATGTGATCAAATACCACCAAAAGAAAGCTCAATCTGTGGGGAAAAAGGACATATATTTTTCGGTACAACGCTGCACGACCTGCAATTGTCAGTTAAAGCGGCGCAGTGCCATATCGCAAAAAATGGCCTGATCATTAAAGTGTTACTAAACCCAAAATAGTAAAATCTGTATATGCAGAAAAGCATGCTTGTTATGCTCGCTGTGGAACTTAAGGGGTTAATCCTTTGTATTGTGTAAAAAGGCTCTTTGATCCTGTATGGCCAGATCATTCCCTACTACACTGTCTCTCTTGGCAAGGCCACGTAATACAGTGAGGGTAGTTTTCCTGCACATGCTCAGTTTGGTCTCTATTGCTGGAGAGAACATTTCCTTGTTCTCAGCACTAGCCAGTTCACATGATATTAACATCACACATGTGGGCGTGTATACAGGCTGTGGTGGAAATCTCCTGCTACCTGAACACACTACACTGGACAGACTTTGCAGCTTATCACGTGACCGTGGTATACAGATCATCCCAAAAGGTATATAGTGGCAATATTTTAATGTAAAAAGAAGTTGTAGAAGATGTATAAGCTGTGGGCACTGTGGGGGAGACAGATGAACTATTTTCATATTACTGGGTTTAGTAACACTTTAAGGGGGTAAATCCTTCCAGTCCTTAAGTGATTAAAGTGGTTATATACCCCCTCATATACCCAGTGAATTGCATAGCTTCAGGTGATGCACAGAGATTAAACAAATACTCCTACATAGGTTTTACTTGTTGATCTGCAGTCCCCTCTTCCCTACATCCCTTCAAAGTGCATATTTGTGATAAAATCCTTCATCTGTGAGGAGCAGAGAGGAGTGGGTGAAGAGCTGCAGTTAGAGTGTGAGAGCTGATTGGAGGATAGGGACACACACCGGAAAACTTCTTAGAAGCGACTCATGCTGATAAAGGAACCAAGCACCAGAGAGAAATGACACTTGGAGCTTTGGAGAAAGACAAGTAAACACTACAGATATATACATATATATATGTGCTTTGTTCAGATTTCATGACTGAGGTTTACAACCACTTTTATGTCAGCTGAAAAGAAAGCACAAAGAACCATATCTATCTTGCATAAACAAATAGTATCATCAATCCACTGTGTATTGTAGATGGATAAAGGGGGCATTCCTGTGACAACTTTTCATGTTTACAGTGGAGATCTCGGCATAAATGTGAAGTGATGGAAAGTGGTGTTCTAAGAATTACCAGGTGAAAAAAAGGTTAAAATGTCTGAAAAAAGAAAACTATAGGGGCAACCACGTGCAATGACTCTTAAGCTGAAATAGATTTTCTATTGCTTTAGATAGATAGACTTTAATAGACATCAATAATGTTGGATTGACACTTTTACTGAAATGAATAGGCATAATATAAGACATAAAAACAAGTATATATACCACAAATGGGCTCAAAAGGTTTGAAATAAACTGGAAAAAAATGCTTAGTGCGAGATGCCCATTGCAAGTTGCAGTTGCTCAGATTTTATGCACATTATTTACTTTCCTGACCTGTGTCCCGTAGACAAGCAGGCTCTGTATTTTAATGTATGTTTTAGCGGAGTGACAGAACTTTCATGATCATTTTAGGCCTATAAACATAGACTTTGTGCTCATACTGCTCTGTGATTACAGGCGTTCCTTTGTTGCAGTCTAGAATACTGTGTGCATTTATTTCTTTAACCTCTTATTGGTCTTCTAGTTACTGAGCTGCAGTGCACCATCTAGCTTTTTCTAATGTTTTGGGGTTTGTTGTGCTCATCTTTCGTTTTCACACTTGTAGGTATGATTGTACTAGAGTACGAACAAAGCACAACCTTCTATAGTTTGTATTTGTCTATCCAAAGCACTTTAATTCAAAGACAAGAGTGTAATTCTTTCTGTTGTCTAGTTCCTCTGCCATCTGCATGAGTCACATTGGACCAGTTTTCCTAGCACCAAGAGAGAAAAAAGTGATGGAGAAGAGCTCCAGGACACAGCCTGTGATTGACAGCCTCCGCTCTGTTCCTGTGTGCTGTATGAAGGGGTGTGTGAAGGTTCTTCACTGTGCCTCTATGTGAGACGTCCATCTGGGTAGAGGGGCTGAACTTAGCTTCCTTGATGACTGGTGATTTAATGACTTTTGGAGTAATGAACAAGAAAGCATTAGAGGTGGAAAAAGCACATCTCAGCACAAGCAGGGAGATCCTTGCATTGCAGATCCTCAGGCGCAGCTTCCTCTCCAGCAAGAAGAGCAAGCAGCACAGTATTGACATTTTCAGAGCTTTGCTTCGGCACAATTAAATTGTATGTATAGCCAAACTTTTTTGGATAGAGTATGGAAGGGTTAAAGTGTCATTAAACCAAATGTTTTTCTTTATAATAAAAACCTGGTTGATGCAGCCATTTTCTCGGCCCTTCTTCCTCAGTGGCAGTGCAATAGCAGTTGATCTTCTGGCTGTTGTGTTTCCACTCTCAGTGCGCATGCTTCGCCATTTGTCTAATTCTCTCCTCAAGCCCATGTGACTGTCATCTTGCAGGATGTCGCCAACTGTTTTTATGACTGCATCTTCCCCTCCTCCATTGCAATCCACCCTTGTGATAAAGAACCAACATTGATTGCATGGTGGAGCGCGAACCATGGTTTGACAGAACCTCTTTGGACTGCGAGCTGCTATGCGACACACGGTGCAGAGGCTCGTGGGGCGGCTCCCAAATTGTGATTGGCAGCAGCTTCTTGCTGTCAGTTTTGTCTCAGAAGGGGCTGCCAGTCACAACTTTTGCCTCCAACTATAATAGAATTATAATTTTAGATTTAATTGCATCTGAATAGTTCTTAGAGATTAACTGTTTCTAATGTTTTGTATTAAACTTGAAAGGATGCTATAAAGCGGAGTTTGCCCCCCACCCCCCCCACCAAAAAATGTAAGTTTAGCAGCTACAAATTCGGTACCTGGTGACTTTTAATATTAGGACACTTACCTGTCCAGGGATCCCATGAAGTCGGCACCCCAGCCATTTTTGGATCGGCTCTCGGGTGCTGCCACCGCCATTTGTGGTAAGGCATACCAGCAGTGAAGCCTTTCAGCTTCACAGCCAGTACCCTACAGAGCATGCTCAGAGCTTTCTAACTGGCCTAGCGGCGGAGGAAGGAGGCCAAACTTCCGAGGGACGCTGCCGCCGCCACCGCAGTGTAGTCTCCCGGAAGTGGGGACCGGGTACCTGGTAAAAACTGGTAACTCCCCTCCCCCTGAAAGGTGCCAAATGCTGCACCGGAGTGGGGGAGGAAGCAGATAAGAGGCACTTCCACTTTTGGGCGGAACGCCACTTTAATTACTTCACTGCAACAGCACCAGTCAGTGCTGAGCAACCACAGCAAAACGAATGGAAGTTTCTGCAGTGACATCTGCAGGGCGCATCAGGAGTTTGCCACTTGTTCTGCCCACCTATCTTACTGCGTTGTGCGGTGCAAGTAAACAGCTTCATGTGACCGCAGCATAAAAGAGAGAAAAAGCTACTTTATTCTAGTAATCTACTCAGGGCTGATTTTACCGTGATATTTAAATGTTACAAAGTAACATTGTGTGTTACTTTGGTTTGGGAACATTTTAAAAACCCTGCCAAGTTACTTTGATGTCTGTATACCATTTGGGAAATTTCCTTTTGCTTCCTGTCCCAGAGACACTTTTTAGCAGTTTGGCATTGCTACAAAAAAGAATCCCTAATCTAGCAGGAACATGATTTCCTCTTCATTTATTGGGCATGATGGTGGAGGAGAGAACAGGCACACCGTGCCTCCTATTTTTTTTTTTTTTAATTCAAAAGAGTTTTATTGAAACAAATTTCAGATTACATCAAGTGTTACAAGTAACATATAACAGGCATGGAATTTCGGTGATATAGAAGTTGCCTAAGTGTTCAACTCCAAAATAACCATAGAGGCACACTGTAGAGGTAGCGGCCAATGAACAATCTGTGAGTAAGGGGCACGGCCCCACAACACCCTTTAAGGTACGGACAATATACAATGAACATTGTGAACTACATTAGACTTTAAACAAAGTTATTTTGAGAAAACTTAATTTTTTTTTTTTTTATCCTCCGTGCCACACGGACAAGAGAGGAGGTGGTAGTACGGGTTATTTACTTCTCCTTTAGTACAAGGACGATCTAATCCCTAAGAAAAAACATCGTTACGGTTTGACGATTTTTCACAGAGACCCTGTCCTTCGTTTTCCTTTAAAGGG
>BLSH010351919.1:381982-400187 GCA_018402905.1 Glandirana rugosa | reverse complement strand
AACAGAATACATGTTAACAATAGTCAACAGTACATGAAGATTTAAGAAAAAGGAATGATATATCAAGTTTGACCACCGAAGACTTAACGGGACTCCTTCGGTATGACTACCGTTGTGTACAACCCTAATCAAACAGTGTAGAGTTTTTGGTGGTTGGGTGTGTTATTAGTCGGATACTATTACATAAACTTGATGATGAATACAAAAATACACATGATATGGGAAAAAAAATTTACCTATATTATTTTAGATACAAAATTATGTAAAAACGACTTAATCAAAACAGACGACCGTGGTTTTATTAGGGTAACCCTTGGGGTTATTCAGCAAAAATGTATTAAAACATAGATTTTATTATATCCATTTAAAAAAAAGGGTATAGTACACATAAAAACATAAGTAGTAGTTCAAATACATTATCATAGGCTGATTATTGTGTGGGTTGGTGGTTTTTGAGATGTGACAAACTAATCCCAACATGTGTTGCCATCAGTATGGCTTCCTCAGGGCAATTCAGAAGCCACCAGTTTGAACTATATAGTAAGGAAAAAGAATTTAGAAGTACATGACAACTGATAACAATTGTACATAAGACAAAAAATTACTTAAAGCGGAGTTCCACCCAAAATTGTAACTTCCGCTTTAAATGGAAGGTGACCCCTCGACATGCCACAATTGGCATGTCTTTTTTTTGGGGGGTGACCAGGAACCTTGTTTTCACAGGGCCCCAGGTCCACTTCCTCCCCTGGCGTTGTGGCTCCAGGAAGGAAGTCCACTTTCCCCCCTCCCTCTCAACAATCTTCTGAGACATGTCACAGGTCCCAGAAGATACGCCAGCCAGTCACAAGGCGCAGCGTGACTCGCACATGCGCAGTGCGCGCCCGGCTTTGATGCCAAAGCCGGGTGCCCACACCTGTGATTACGGCGCCGTCGAGGGGAGGGGGCGAAGAGCGTGCCCTCAGGCGTTAGCATAGCTAGAGCGAGGGACAGGTGAGTGTCTGATTATTAAAAATGTACATGGGTGGAACTCCGCTTTAATAAAAAGATTTTGGATCAACTGGCTTGCAATTCTTGGACCCCATATCCCGATCCCCTCTGTTCAATACTCACCCCAATGGAGGCCAACCCAAAGGATACCAGCCAACGTACTGCCCAGATATCGGAAGCCCAGCACCATGCGACTGCAGAAGGCGCAAAAGAGTCCAAGCATATACTTAAGTAAGTCGGTACATTTATCTTCATGGATAAGTACCATATGGAGAAGTCATATATAAAGAAGGAAATATGAATAAAAACGACACACCTTTGTCCAAAGTCGGGCTTTAGTCTACTTAATGCTGAGACCAGGGTAGGTGGAGACGAGTGGGTGCTGCAGCTGCACAGAGAGGTGCAGAATCTGTAGGAGGAGTTCTGTCCTGTCTATTGCCAACTGCTGAGACATGGTGGGGGTAGAAAGGAGGGGGTGCGAGGGCCGCATGAAATGGCATGCAGAACTCGATTTGGCCCCTGGACCCTGTGTTTGACACATGTGCCCTAGAGAATAGAATAGCGGTAGTTCCAATGTTTTATGTCACACAATATTACTGCAAAAACTTTAGTAAGAAAATTGTAGGGCAAATACAATAAATTACCCACATTTTTGGTAAAATACAATAGACCAGGATGCTCAGAGTAAATAGATACCCGACATGCCAAATCTTAAATTTGTGTGTGCCCGTGAAATGGTGTCAAACTTCAGTACCTTATATTTTCTTTAGGCTACGATTCAAAAGCCCCCTATAGGTCATCAGTTTAGTGTTACGGAGGAGGTCTTGTGCTAGAATTATTGCTCTCACTCCAGTGTGCGTGGCGATATGTAATGTGTATTGCAATCAACGTTTTCATGTGTAGGCGCCCCAACGCTTGCGTTTATTCGTATGTACATATACGTGGGGGGGCCTGAAAATATTTTTGGGGGGATTTAATGTACTTTTTTTGCTTAGAATAAAGATCACGATTCTCACGGCGTAACATCTTACATATCCAAAAAAATGGGCTAACAGCACTGTTTCGTTTTTTTTCTTGAAAGTGTCATTTTTCAAAAAAAATTGCGTTTGAAAGACCGCTGCACAAAAGCCGTGTGACATAAAATATTGCAACAACCGCCATCTTATTCTCTAGGGTCTAAAAAAAAAAAAAAAATGTATGTATGTATGTATGTATGTTTGGGGGTTCGAAGTCATTTTCTAGCAGAAAATACTGGATTTTTATTTGTAAGCAGCAAATGTCAGAAAAGTCTTTGAATGGTAAGGCCTCATACACACGGGTGTATCTTTAAAAATAAACAAAACGTCGGGCCCGACGTCAAGGAAAAAAAATCGGCGTTTTTCGGCGTTATGCATCGGCGTTAGTGAGCGTCGGCGTCAATAGGCGTTCTTAAAAAAAAATCATCCCTCTGCTATTTTTCAACTTAAAAACGTCGGCGTCAAAAACGCCGGAAAACGCCGGTACAATATTAGTTGGCATTTGTTGGCGTTTTGCGGCGTCGGCGTCAAAAAATGCCAAAACGTTACAGCCTCAGAACGCGATGGCCGTGGGTTCTACTTTCAGCTCACGAACGCCGACGCCATCTACAGCTCAAAAACACCAACGTTTTTATGGGGCCATTGACTAACATGGAGAGCTGCAAAAAACGCCAGAAAAAAACGTTGGCGTCAAAAAACGTCCGTGTGTATGAGGCCTTAAACTAATCTCTGCTATACACTGGGAGTTCAACACTTTGATCGTTTTATCAACTTGACTTGACTCTCTGCCCAGACTTTAGAAAAAGATTCCTGGGGAGACTTCAGGTGACTTGCATTGACTTCTATTACAGTCAAGTCGCACTGAGTAGTGCCACGAGTCGGACTCCATTAACTGCACTGAAAATCGCGGTATATGTGATGGAGATCGCATGCAGGGGGGGGGGGTGGTGAATCGAGATCGCGATTTTAATACAATTAATTGTGCAGCTCTACTTCCTGGCTATGCTAGCTGGGGAAAGTGACAGGGTGACCCAGGAAGTGACGTCGTACACGCTGCTTTCTGGGTCACCAACAAGGAGGGATCACTCTCCTCCCGATGGTGGGGGGATCGCCATTACCAAGGGTGTGTGGAGGCAATCGGACAGCAGCACAGCCATCTGAATGCTTCCACCTGACAGGCAGGGGTCTGCTTGTCAGTTCTACACACAATCTGACGGCAGCAGCCATACAATGTATGGACTTGGGAGCAAAAGGGTTAAAGCTGAATTCTGGGATAAGCAGCCATGGTCTAAATAGTAGTGTGCGTTTCGTACCAAGCAGCTGACCTCATGTATTCACAATGCATCAGGCCAGCCTCTCAGCATGGGACCCGGAAGCAAGTGGAGATCACTGGACTAGCTATCTTCTGTAAATTCTTAACTCATTTATGTTTCTTTGTGAATGTTAAATGTATACTCCAGACAGAATTGAAAATGAAACCTTGAGATGCACACGTGGAGCACAACTTGGCTGCAGTGCTGGACAATTCCTGCCATGACAACGCAAAAAAACCCCAAAACCTTCTGGCAACCTTTTTTTTTTTTTTTGAACGGGCAGTGGTGTCCCATAATGGATTGCTGTTCTTGCTGTCTGAGCCTCAGGGAATGTTTGTTAAATAGGGAGGAACTAATATAGTAGGGTTTTGCATGCTTCTCTACCCATTGTTCGGCCAGAGTGCTCCAGGAACATGCCGTGGATGCACCTTCAGCCCTAAATCCCTCCCTGAGGAATTTGCAGCTCCTGCAATAACCAGGTAATGGTGAAAATCAGTGGGGGTAAGGATAGAATGGTGGAAGAAGCAGGATGGTTGAGGAGGTCATGAAGGCATCATACACAAGATCCTGAAGAGGTGTTGGTGGTTGGGGAAATTGCACAACTGCCAATCATCGTTACTTCTGGACATCTGATCTGAGACTGCTGGACAGTGCACCCGCTGGTAAAAGGGGGAGCCCCTGAATGTATAAAATAGAAGAACTCAGGAGCAGGCACTGCATTCTGCTAGATCTATACAAGAACACTCCCCTCATACTCTGAAAGTTCTTGGTGCACAATCTGAAGGATTTGCCTTCTTTGCAGTGTGCAGTTTATAACATTCTTCTCACTTACTATAGAGGGGGTTCACTATGGTACAGTGTGCTACAGGTTGCAGTGGATATTTTTTCTGTTTCCTCTGGAATGGTGGAGAGTATGTTGGCGCTGTTTAAATAATGAACATTTCATGTGACCGTTATCTGCTGACTTATGTCTAAAGCTGGTCATAGATATCAAGTAAGCTTTAGAATTTTCTTGTAGCTCCACTTCCATAGGTGAAATGTGCATTGGTTGACATCCAAAACACAGAAAGATGACCCCCACAATGGTTAGATTGTCCACAGAAAGGTGACCCCCAGCGGTTAGACTGTACACAGAAAGATGACCCCCCAACGGTTAGATTGTCCACAGAAAGGTGACCCCCAGCGGTTAGACTGTACACAGAAAGATGACTCCCCAACGGTTAGATTGTCCACAGAAAGGTGACACCCAGTGGTAAATCGTCCACAGAAAGATGACCCCCCCCCCCCAGAGGTTAGTTAGTCCACAGAAAGATTACCCCCCCAGCGGTTAGGTTGTCTACAGAAAGATGACCCCAGCAGTTAGGTTGTCCACAGAAAGATAACCCCAGCAGTTAGATCGTCCACAGAAAGATGACCCCAGCAGTTAGATTGTCCACAGAAAGATGACCCCCAGTGGTTAATAGTCCACAGAAAGATCACCCCCTGGGCGTTAGATCATCCACAGGAAGATGGCCCCCAGACGTTAGATTGTCCACTGTGTGGTGAAATATAAATATAAAAAAAGGTGCGTATCTTTGTAGAAGCATATTGATATAGCAGCTCTTCTTTCAGCTGGAGCCTGATTAGGTCATTAATCCAAAAAAAAAAGTTTGGCCATAAGTTTGTGGACACTTGACCATCACAACTATAATGCTCCTCAAATTATGTGGATACCCCTCTAAATTAGTGGAGGGTACTGTTAATTTTGTAGAATACAAAGATGTGTTAGAAAATTGTGCATTTCCATCCTTGTGGTAATGGTTTGGGAGAGGCCCTTTTCTATTACATACCACATTTGCCAGCTGCTGTATTAGAACCCCCTAAGGCTAGGTTCACACTGCTCCGATCACAGAGATCGCATATGATTTCGCACCGCACTGCAGTGTGAACCATATGCGATCTCTGTGCGATGCAAAATCAGCCATAGAGATTGTATGGCTGAATTCGCATCGCAATCGGAGCAAACTCGCACAGGACCCTTTTTTTTCGCAGGGTCAGAATCGGATCGCATGGTGGTTCACACCATGCGATCCGATTCCTGTGCGAGTTTGCAGTTCGCAGTGCGATATGCGTACTCATTTGGGGGTGTCATTAACATTGTATTGACACTCCCCAGAGATCGCATATGGCAGTGTGAACTGCCGCTCAGAGACCTGCGATGCGGGAACCCGCAGTGAATTCGCAGGGTTCCCGCACCGCAGCAGTGTGAACCTAGCCTAAGTGTTTAAAATCAGTTAGCACATATACAGCACTAAATGTGCATTATTTATAAAAACAGTCATCATTCAAAAATGTATCCAATTCATGCACAATGCTCAAATATATGTATAGAGTGTGTGTGTGCATCAAAAAAGTGTCCATACATAAAACACATCCATTGTGCAATTCCACATATACAAGGTTAAAAAGTGCTCTGTGCTGTGCAAATCTTCAGCAATTTCATATATTGCCTTCTATTTATTCCACCAAATGTCTTCCTCCAACTTCATGCCAGAAAACTCACCAAATCTCCATGACCACCTAGTATAGTGTAAAAGCTTTTTCTCTATTAAATTTACCCATTAAAAGCACATAAAAATGTTCACTCATATTGTAGAGTGCGTTACCCTTGCACATAGGTGTAAACCGCTTTCTCTCTTTTGGGACGTAAATTCCACCACTGTGCGATCAGCTCGCTGTTTCAGACCTTGCTTCCGGATGTACAAACGTCACTTCTGGGAGTACTATGTTATTGTGTGTTATGATGTCACTTCTTGCGCTGTCCCATGCATTTCGTCATGCTGACGTCCTCAGGAGGCATTCTTCATATGTGTGTGTATATATATATATATATATATATATATATATATATATATATATATATATATATATATATTATACACAGTATCTCACAAGAGTGAGTACACCCCTCACATTTTTGTAATTATTTTATTCTATCTATTCATGTGACAACACTGAAGAAATGACACTTTGCTATAATGTAAAGTAGTGAGTGTACAGCTTGTATAACGGTGTAAATTTACTGTCCCCTCAAAATAACTCAACACACAGCCATTAGTGAAACAGAAAAAAACGGACTGGATGGCCGCACTCCTGTTCAATGACTTTATTCTTGG
Organism: Glandirana rugosa; assembly: GCA_018402905.1. NCBI lineage: Eukaryota > Metazoa > Chordata > Amphibia > Anura > Ranidae > Glandirana > Glandirana rugosa. Next base: position 393,716 of record BLSH010351919.1, on the reverse strand, counting down.
TCAAAATACAGCATACAGTGTACAGGTGAACCACAATGGACGCTGACGCGTTTCACACCAACGGGTGCTTAAGCACTGACAGGCTGACCCTCTACCCCTTCAACCTCTGCAGCAATGCTGGCAGCACTCCTACATCTGTTTCCCAAAGACAACTTCTAGATATGACGCTGAGCACGTGCACTCAGTTTCTTTGGTCGACCATGGCGAGGCCTCGTCTGAGTGGAACCTGTGCTGTTAAACCTCTGTATAGTTTTGGCCACTGTGCTGAAGGTCAGTTTCAGGGTCCTGGTAATCTTCTTATAGCCTAAGCCATCTTTATGTAGAGCAACAATGCTTTTTTTCATATCCTCAGAGAGTTTTTTGCCATGAGGTGCCATTTTGAATTTCCAGTGTCCAGTATGAGAGAGTGAGAGCGATGACACCAAATTTCACACCTGCTCCCCATTCACACCTGAGACCTTGTAACACTAATGAGTCACATGACATCGGGGAGGGAAAATGGCTAATTGGACCCACATTCACATTTTATTTATATATATAATTTTTTTTTTTTCGTGTTGTGCATGAAGCTGCATGTGCAGACAGGGGTCTGAATTCACCTGGACTATCCTGCCAGGAAGCTGTCATTGCGGACAGCCAATCATAAACGGTCATTCACTGCCCCGCAGCTGCATGTATACACACCTCTTGTATACGGGTGGGTTCAGACTTATGTCTGAACATTCTTGAGCTCATTGCTAATAAAGATGTTATTTGGTGAGTTTTGTGTGGAGGAACTCAAGTCGCTTGCACAGATCTCTGACCTTAACACTGTTGTTCACCATTGGGGCGAATCGGAACACCATATGCAAGCCAGGTCTTCTTGTTCCAATATCAGTACCTGAACTTACAATTGTTCATTTGACTGAATCAGCTCAAACTCCTACAGACATACCCCAAAATCTTTTGAAAAGCCTTCCCAGAACTATGGAGAATGTTATAGCTGCTAGGCTAGGGGACAAAATACATATTGATGTCCATGTTTTTGAAATGCGATGTCCAGTAAACTCCTATAGGTGTGATGATCAAGTGTCCAGGAACATAATATTAAGCCTTGGTTCACACCAATGTGGCTTTGAAATGGCGCTACTTCAGTGTGATTTCAAAGCTGCATATCAGTGCGAATTGGACCTCTGATTTCACTGCGGCTTGCGACTTCATTTAACAGAAGTCGATGCAAGTCGCAATGAAAGTAATGCAGGAACCTTTTTTAAAGTCGCAATAATTTGAACAGTTCCATTCCTGGCAATGGAGTGAGACTTGACATACAATTTTGAACTCTCAATTTGCACAACAAATCACGCTGGTGTGGACCAGGGCTTAGCCAGATAGTGTTGGATTTGGAACATAGTAATCTTATGAAGATGGTGTCTTTTGGTATTGTTTATTTCTGCTGCAGTACTGTGTAGAGCTTGGGCTGCACATGATTGCATTATCGTTATTATACTGATAAAATTACATTAGTTTGTAAGGCTTGCAGAATGATCATTGAATTAATGTACACATGTTCATGCCTTTCCTACCAGCTGAGGGAACTACAGACTGTCTAATTTATTATGCTTTTGAATTATTTAATTAAACAACCTGATAATTAAGTGTCTGTTTTCACACGGTCCTTCTGGGATTTCGTTAACATTGCTGTGTACTCTTAGACTGAATTAACTTCCAAGTCTCTGGCATGGACAGCAGACTTGAGATGCAGCATGAACTGATTTTAACCTGTTAACTGTGCCCATAGCAACAGTCAGCAGCCATGGGTACAATACCATTAAATATTTAAAGAGGAAGTAAACCCACACGGGGTTTACTTCCTCTACATTCCCCTGCAAAGTAGATGTATAGTATCCCATTATGTGCCACTTACCTGCAAATGAAGCCTGTGACATCCAGCGCTGTCCCCTTTGCTGGTGGCATCCATCTTCAGCCCTTCTTTCCTCCGGGCCGCGACTCCGGCTCTGTGATTGGCCGGAGTCGCATGACATCACTCTCACGCATGCCAGTCATGGCACGATGTCAGTGAAGGAATGGCACAGAGGCCGTTTCTTCACTGCACATGTGGCGAAATGACATCGGCAATGCTATTTCACTGCATATCTCCTGACCCGTGCAGGTCTGGAAGATATGCAGGGCACCTACAGGGCACCTTATCATAGGCTTACCTGTAGGCTAAAGTGGTTGATCACGAGTTGAAAACCACTTTAAATGCTGAAATTGATTTAAAAGATACATCAGGATAAAAATGAGTTTTTGTTTTGTTTTCTGCCATTGCTGACTTGCTTTTGAAAGTGCATTCTTTTGGACCATCTTCCACTGTATTGAGCCACTGGCCTGGAACAGTTATTTGCATGGAACGAGTCTGAAAGCTTTATATGTGCATCCTTGTCCCAGGTCATTCACTCACCAGCAAGTGATGTAAGGGTCAGGATGACAGTCGTGGTGCTTGCACTTTTAACCACTTCAATACTATGCACTTAGACCACTTTTCTACCAGACCAATTTTCAGTTTTCAGTGCTGTTGCGCTTTGAATGACAATTGCGCGGTCGTGCGACGCTGCACCCAAACAGATTTTTTATCATTTTGTTACCACAAATAGAGCTTTCTTTTGGTGGTATTTGATCACCCCTGCGGTTTTTATTTTTTGCTCTACAAATAAAAAAAGACCGAAAATTTTGGAAAAAAAAAATTCTCTATTTTTGTCACATAACTTCGTAAATAAGTAAATTTTCTCCATCACTGGTGGGCACTGATGAGGCTACACTGACGGGCACTGATGTGGCAGTACTGATTGGCACTGATGAGGCGGCACTGATGAGGCGGCACTGATGAGGTGGCACTGATGATGAGGCACTTATATGCAGCGATGATGAGCACTGTTAGGCGGCACTGATAAGCAGCACTGACGGGTACTGAGAGGTGGCACTAATATACAGCACTGATATGCAGCACTGACGGACACTGCTAAGCGGCACTGATGGGCACTAATAGATAGCACTGATTGGCACTCATAGGCGGCACTGGACACTGATAGGTGGCACTGATGGGCACTGATAGGTGGGCACTGGTAGGTGGCAATGGTGGACACTGATATGTGGCACTGGTATGCATTGATGGGGGCACTGATAGGGGCACTGGTGGGCATATACACTGATAGGGGCTCATACCCTGGTGGTCTAGGGTGTCATCTGAAGGTGGCAGTGTGCCATCCACACTGGGCACTATGTCACTTATCTGGTGGTCTAGGGGGGTCTCCCTGGTGGTCCAGATCGGCTCCCTGGTGGTCTCTGATCGGCTCCCTGGTGGTCCTGGGTGAGCACATTCCTGGTGGTCCCTGGGCAGGCTCCCTGGTGGTCTAGGGTGGCGATCCGAGGGAGGGCTGTGCTGATAAATCAGCGCAAACCCTCCCTGTCAGGGATGCAGCCGATCGGCTCTCCACTCATCAGGTCTGCAGACCTGAGTACAGGAAAGCTGATAAATGGCTTTCCTGTGTTACACTGTGACCAGCCGTAATTGGCCACGGCTGGTCACATGGTAAAGTGCTTCGGATCGAATCGCTTTACCGAGATCGGTATTGCGGGGGGTCAGACTGACCTCCCACACCACCGATCGCCGCGATGCGCGCCCCCTCGGGCGCGCGGCGGCTTGTTATACTGAGGACGTCATATGACGTCCAGTCAGGATAACTAAGCCACTTCCCGGCCGTCATTTTGCATACGGCAGTCGGTAGGTGGTTAAAAAGCAAGTTGACAATTACAGCCCCTAAATTTCTCTCCTGCCAGAATTGCCTAAAGAAAGATTAAACCTGAAAACAAAAATTTCATATATTGCATTTTACCAATTCTTAAATGTGGCGGCTGCATTTGTTCTCATTTTTTAGGCTTTTATTCCTTCTATTTTCACCTGGAGATCTGGTCAGTAACACACCTCCTGTCTTATGCCTCGTACACACGTTCAGATTATCGGATGATAAAAATCGCTTTCGGAATAATTGTACGATAGTCTAATTGTTGGTACAGAGCTTTCGACAGCTGATCACGTCAGTCCATCCAACAATATCTGAAGGGGCAAACACAAAAACTTTGCTCGGACGATAGCCCAGCGAAGGACAGTCGTTTAATCAGTACAGTATGCATCCGCTAAAAATCGATAGACAAACACTAGGCGTGATCGGAAACACGAAAATAGCCCGGAAGGAGGTGGTAATTGGGAAGTGCTGGGTCCTGCACTCCTTCTGTACAGTTCTCCCCGTTCGTTATGAGAACGAGCGAAAAAACAGACACAAATGTAACGTGCAGAGAGCAATACACAAATGTGCCAAAAGGCGTGGCAGACAAAGGGGTCACGTGTATTTGACATCATTTCTGATATGTAGCTATGCAAACAGGAAGGTTTTCCGGAATCGCACGAAAAAAATCATACTTTTTAGTACAGTGATTAATGCACTGTTGCATTCAATATAAGTTCTATACAACTAAATGCAAACGATGATCTGAACGTGTGTACGAGGCATTAAGGTGTCTCCTTTCCACTGGAGATGCCCCAGACACACCCTTGGACAACAGCATTGCCAATCTGTGGAGACAGGGTACTATTAGATTGCAATGGACATGCCTAGCAAAGTCCAGCTAACATATGCAGTTACTTTTGAGATACAATCTGAGCATTGTAAATTGTTTGTCTCAACCCTCTCACTTTTGCTGTAAAGTTTGGTCTGTTAAAGGAAGTTGAAAAATAACACTTTCTGCCTTAGATCAACAGGTGAAATAAAAAACCCTGAGTAAAGGAATCTAATGCAGCTACCACACCTAAGAAACGGTAAACAAAAATATTGTAGATTTTGATTTTTGTGTTTAATTCCACTTCAGATGACACCTTCTAGGCCGGACTAATTAACATTACCTTTGCAAGCAATGGTTGGGGCACATTTACAGGACAGTCTACATTTTTTACTACCTAGCAAGGCCCTGGATTTTCGTGCCTTGCTAATTCCAAAGCTTTTGCATGGCTGTTACCCACTACAGTCTCATCATACTTCACTGTTAAAGAGAAAATGTTAAATGAAGCCCTCTGTACAGTTACACTTGAATGCACATGCTTTATTGTGCTTGGAATTCCAATCAACCTTTTCCTGCCCATACAAGGGAAAGCAACGTGTTTACTTTAAAGTGATGATAAAGTCTATATATAATTTTTTGTGTAAAAACAAGAAACCTGTTATACTTACCTGCTCTGTGCAGTGGTTTTGCACAGGGCAGCCCCGATCTTCCTCTTCTCAGGTCCCTCTTTGGTTCTCCTGGCCCCTCCCTCCCGCTGAGTGCCCCCATAGTGGGCAGCTTGCCATGGTGGCACCCGAGCTGAGCTGCAGCTCTGTGTGTCCATTCAAACACGGATCCATTGCCCAGCCCCCACTCTCTACTCATTGGCTGGCTGACTTTGACAGCAGTGGGAGCCAATGGCACTTCACTGCTGCCTCAACCAATGAAGAGGGAGACTCCCAGACAGCTGAGTCTCTCGTGCAACATTGCTGGATCGAGATGGGGCTCAGGTAAGTATTAGGGGAGGGGGGCTACTGCACACAGAAGACAGAATACTTTTTATCTGAATACATATAATGTATTAAGATAAAGAAAAAACCTTCTGCCTTTGCAACCACTTTAATGCTTATCTTCCCAGCTGCACAAATTCACCTTTCCTTTATTCCCATGCCACCAATTGAAATAAACAGCCAAGTGCAAGCATTGGGCCAAAACTAAGCTACATGGAGTAAGTCACTTGTTCCTCCATTTTGCCTATGTTATAGAAAGGGCTGGCTTTATTACTTTTCTTAGTAGAAAGCTAAAATCCATGTCTAGATTTTGCCCTTTAGCAAATAATTGGTTTACTTTGTTCATTTCTGAGTTTAAGTTCTCATTGTCCATGATCTTCTTCAGCAGCACACAAGAATGATGCCAGGTCTTTTAGACCCCTTGCATGCTCCTTTGTGACAGTAATGAAGTTGGAGGTTGTAAGCCTCCCTGTGTAAATTGTACCTATAGGTAAACCTATAATAAGGCTTGCCTATAGGTACTGTAAATCTTTCCTAAATGTGCGCCGTTTAGAGGATATTTACTGTGTACTGTGCCAATGATGTTACCAGCGCATGCACTCTGAAGGAACAGCTGTCCCCGCCGTTTCTTCAGGAGTAAGTGCCGTCACTCCCGGTGCCGCCGGTCACGTCACGTGGCAGCGGCCAGGCCCCCAACCAGAATCCGCGGCTCGGGAAGGATGGTGGGCGACGATGGATGCAGCCTGCTGCAGGGATGACACAGGCTTCGTTTGCAGGTATGGGTCACATAATTTGATAGTATGCGATGCATACTAGCACATTATGCCTTTACTCTCCAGGGAAGGGTGAAAACTTTTTTTTAAGAGTTTACATCCTCTTTAAATGTGGAAAAAAAGCTTTTTTTTTAAAAAAAAAAAAAACAAAGCAAAAAACTTTTTTTGGCTAGAGTTGAAAACCCCTGTCTGGATTTTTGCATCTGGGATCAACACACTGCACTCATTTTGGTTCAGATACAAGTTTATTCCAATGTAAAATTAGATGATCAGTATATAGAAAGACACTATGGTTCAGGAGCAGAAACAGTCTATGTAGGCTTCATAGTTGATACTTGGCTATTGTAACTGTGTGTTGGTATAGGTGCATGCTTGCCAGCTACTGGCTGTTTTTAAAGACATTTGTCACTGGAACAAGTGTCTGAATTGATTTCTTCTCTATTCTGGTTTTGGCGTCAACACAAAATTTTGGATTTTCCCTCACCAAGTCCCAGTGACCATGCTCAATAGGACAGATAGAGTGGGTGGCTGACACAGAATTGGAAACCTCCCATTATACACTTGAGGAAGCAGTCTCCTTGATTTCTTATGTTCAGCTCCACTCCCAAGACCTTCATTTTGTGTCCCTGTCCAGCACTGCACAGCTTGTGCAGAAGAACCTTTATCCATCTCCTGCACATGCCTCCCTCCCACAGGGCTATGCAGTGAGGAGGTTGGGAGCAGGGCTGGCGTTAGATACTTGGGCATTGGCTGCCCGTCAGTAAGGTGTATTATAATGCTAAAAAAGATGGAGTAGTAAAGCTTTTCATTCAAATGACTGTTTTGCATACAGTAAAAATGCAATATAAAATTGTAACTGTCTGTGTGACAGATGCAGTGGCCAGGGAGGGATGATCGTTCAGACGCTTCAAACTTTGTGCCGGCATATGACAGATTTATGTACCTATTGACCATTGCGTGATTCTGACGCATCCACCGGCCATTGCGGTGAGGTGGTGCACCGAGTGTCTTTGACACTCATTATGCATTCGCCAAATGACTTTAATTCTTTACATTTAATAGAGATTTAGTTTTTTGAATAATTTTAGAATGGCGTTTGCAGGTTCTGATTATGATCCCAGTCAGTCAGAACCCATAATATCATGTTATTACCATCTCAATTGCTAAATGATAGGCAGCACCCAGCAATGAAAGTGTTAGGCTTCATGTACACAGGACGTTTGAAAACCTCTTCTAAACGCTGGAACTTGACAGCTAGTAACCGACGGTTAGAAATGTCAGTTCTGCCACTTTTACATGCCACGTTCAGTGGCGTTTAGAAGCGTTTTTATTACAGTTAACCTCTGTAGACCCTCCCAAATGCCCACAATGAAGGAAAAGCAAGTATTCTCCATCTCTCCTGTTTTTTTGCACATTGCAAATGTCAGAAATTTGTTCCCTTTGAAATCGCCCACAAACGCAGGTCACCACGTTTACACGCTTTTACAAGCATTTGGTGTTTTAAATGCCAGTCAGCTACCATCCTAAATGCAATCTGCTTTGAAAAAATGCTTCTAAACTACTATAAACGACAGAGTTTACATGTACCCATAAGATAACATTGAGGAGAGCTCAAGGGCTGCTGAGAAAAACGCCCAACTGCTCCAAACCTCCATTTAGCAGCTGCAGTGTACATGAGGCCTTAATTGTATTCAGCCATGTGTTTCCTTCATTTGCTAATTGAATCTTTTATGTGAATATCTCAACTTCCTTTCCAAACTAAGAGGTTCCCAGCCGCTGGCAAGCATTTGATGTGGTGTCACCCTGCTTTTCTTGCCTGATGCCAAAGAGTGATAGGAGCCCGGCCTTCAGATATTGTGGTAACACTGTCTAAATTTTGAGTACAGAAAAGGCAGATGTCCAAAATGTCCTACATCAGTGCTTGACAGCCTGATCCATGCTTTGGCCAGACCAGAATGGTGGCTCACATATAAATTTTGCTGAGCCAACTGTGAGTCTTGAAATCTATTTCTATGATCATTTGATTCACATGCATATAATGTTAGTAGAGGAAATAAAAAATGGCCTTGTGTTATGTTAGGAAGGTTAAGGCTTCATGTACACAGGACGTTTAACCACTTCAATACTGGGCACTTAAACCCCCTTCCTTTCCGGACCAATTTTCAGCTTTCATCGCTGTTGCAGTTTGAATGACAATTGCGCGGTCATGCAATGCTGTACTCATATGAAATTTTTATCATTGTTTTCACACAAATAGAGCTTTCTTTTGGTGGTATTTAATCACCCCTGGGTTTTTAATTTTTTGTGCTATAAATTAAAAAATACTGAAAATTTTCAAAAACAATGCATTTTTCTTCATTCCTGTTATAAAATTTTGCAAATAAGTAATTTCTCTTCCTAAATCTTGACCAGAAATGATACTGCTACATTTCTTTGGTAAAAATAACCCAAATTGGGGTTTATTTGGTGTTGGCGGACAGACAGATGTGATGGGGACATACAGATGTTTTGGGGACTGTTTTATGGGGACACTTATGTGTATGGGGACACTGGTATCAGTGTGCTTGGTGCACTGTGTGGGGGGGTGATCTGTGAGAGCTCTTTGCATGAAATCCTCATCATGCAGAGAGCTGTCACATAGCTGCAGATCCACCCCCCCCCCCCCCAACTGAGCTCGGCGGGGGGAGAACCGTCACATGATCGGGAGGGCCAATCAGAGCACCCATATCCCGATCTCTGCTCGGCTGGATCCTGTGATCATAATGATCACAGGATCCAGCCGTGGCCGCGCTGCGCGTACCAGTTCAGCAGGACATATATGCACGTCCTGGCAGAACGGGAAAGCTCCCACCCGGCTGTATATATACAGTGGCCTGGTGGAAGGTGGTTAAATACCTCTCCTGAACGGTGGAACTTGACAGCTAGTAACCGGGCAATGTGCCCTTTTTACATGCCACGTTAACATCTGTTAGCTTGTCATCGATTTGTGCTGACTGCTGACCGCGGCTCTACGCAAACACTTGTAACTCCTAGTTGTAGAAATGTGCGCCGCCTTGACTGCACGTGGCTCTGAGGGCTAAGGCTTAAAGCAGATCTAAACCCATCAATTTAACACTTTCAAAAAATATGGTTAAGTTCCGGGTAATTGTTAACTGTCACATTTGCTTGTGCTCTCAACCAAATTGTCAAACCATCCAATGGCTGGTGTCATAACTGATCACATGTGCAGCACCATGGCAGATCAGAGGCTAAGATGGCAGCTTCCATGGCTGAATATGAGAGGAGGGTTTAGTTCTGCTTTAAATCAAACCTTTGTTGTAAAGTTGACAATTAAACAATGATACACATATAAAACCCAACAATAAAGTAACATATTTTCTTCCTAGTAGAATACATGGAGGCCCCAATCTGTTGCTTTGGCAACCTTCTAGATTCTCCTCCTCTGACACATTCTCTCTTCACCAATGAGTGTCTAAGCGTTCAGGCGATGTTATTGTATATACAGTTGTGCTCATAAGTTTACATACCCTGGCAGAATTTATGATTTCTTGGCCATTTTTCAGAGAATGAATGATAACACAAAAACTTTTCTTCCACTCATGGTTAGTGCTTGGCTGAAGCCATTCATTATCAATCATCTGTTTACTCTTTTTAAATCATAATGACAACAGAAACTACCCAAATCACCCTGATCAAAAGTTTACATACCCCAGTTCTTAATACCGTGTATTGCCCCCTTTTAATATCAATGGCAGCTTAAAGTCTTTTGTGGTATATTTGGATGAGGCTCTTTATCTTCTCAGATGGTAAAGCTTCCCATTCCTCTTGGCAAAAAGCCTCCAGTTCCTGGAAATTCTTGGGCTGTCTTGCATGAACTGCACGTTTGAGATCTCCCCAGAGTGGTTCAATGATATTGAGGTCAGGAGACTGAGATGGCCACTGTAGAACCTTAACTTTAATCAGTTGTAGCCAATGACAGGTCAACTTGGCCTTGTGATTTGGATCATAGTCATGTTGGAATGTCCGTATACGTCCTATGCGCAGCTTCATGGCTGATGAATGCAAATGTTCCTCCAGTATTTTTTGATAACATACTGCATTCATCTTGCCATCAATTTTGACCAAATTTCCTGTGCCTTTGTAGCTCACACATCCCCAAAACATCAGCAATCCATCCACCTCCGTGTTTCACAGGCCTTGTTGACTCCTCTCCAAATGTAGGGTTTATAGTTGTGGCCAAAAAGCTCAATTTTGCTCTCATCACTCGAAATGACTTTGTGCCAGAAGGTTTGAGGCTTGTGTCTGTGCTGTTTGGTGTATTGTAAGCTGGATACTTTGTGGTATTTGCATAGTAATGGCTTTCTTCTGTCTACTGGACCATGCAGCCCATCTTTCTTCAAGTGCCTCCTTATTTTGCATCTTGAAACAGCCACATCACATGTTTTCAGAGAGTCCTGAAGTTATTTTTGTGTTTTCCTTTGCATCCCAAACAATTTTCCTGGCAGTTGTGGCTGCAATTTTAGTTGGTCTACCTGACCTTGGTTTTGTTTCAACAGAACCCCTCATTTTCCACTTCTTGATTAGAGTTTGAACACTGCTGATTGGCATTCTCAATTCCTTGGATATCTTTTTATACTGTTCATCTACCTTTTCCCGCAGATCCTTTGACAATTCTTTTGCTTTCCCCATGACTCAGAATCCAGAAACGTCAGTGATGCACTGGATGAAAGATGCAAGGGTCTGTCAGGAGTCCAGAGACTCATTGACCTTTTATACACACGCACACACTAATTACAAGCAAACAGATCACAGGTAAGGATGGTTACCTTTAGTAGCCATTCAAACCCCTTTGTGTCAACTTGTGTGCATGTTATCAGGCCAAAATCACCAGGGTATGTAAACTTTTGATCGGGGTCATTTGGGTAGTTTCTGTTGTCATTATGGTTTAAAAAGAGTAACACAGTTGATTGATAATAAATGGCTTCAGCCAAACACTAACCATGAGTGAAAGAAAAGTTTTTGTGTTCTCATTCATATTCTCTGAAAAATGACCAAGAAATCATAAATTCTGCAAGGGTATGTAAACTTATGAGCACAACTGTATATCATGGCACAAAAAGTGTTTCCCGGTGCTAAATAAACCCAGGGCTTCTTTTTCTCAGAGAATAAGTGCAGGAACTCCCCCTTTGTGAGCCAATTCTTGTCTCTGCCCCTATCTACCTCTGAGCACCGTTTATTGATTCCACCACCCTACTTACCTCCCCGTATCGCCCCTTTTAAAGAATACAGAGTCAAGTATTATTTTGTGGTGCTAAGTAATTTGTATGGAATTTGTTAATGATAACAAGAAAAGCAGTTTCATCCAATTTCTAACTTGCT
>BLSH010351919.1:358547-372354 GCA_018402905.1 Glandirana rugosa | reverse complement strand
TGTTCTTTTAACGGGACAGGCAAAAGATGTCCTGAAAATTGAGGACCTAGACCCAACCGGACCTCACGTCTCCGAAACTTCTCGAAACCCTACCTCCTTCGATGTTCGGTCACAGGTCCAAAATGCATCTTCGCCGTACGACGAGTACGTAAACACGTGTCGGAAGATTTAGATCCCGGACGTATTCTACGTGTCCGATACCTCCAAGAGTTTTAAATGTCTCAATCCTGATGTCTATTATGACCCCACGGTACTGTACCGCAGACGTCTCATGCGTACATAAATGTTCGCACACGTTTAATTTGAGAACAAAAATTGCACTTGACAATCTGTCACAACAACAAAGAAAAATTCCCAGGTCAGCTTACCAGCCAGCCTGCAACAAACCAAATTGCCCTGTCTAACAGTTCACGTTAAAAACAAGAGTTTAATTTGCACACGCTTGTAAATACATGCGTACTCTGCAGACGCCATGTCATGGCACCCCAGTATTATCTGTAGTCCTAACTCTGTAAATTTTGAGAACCTCCATAGCCTGTGCATCTTATGCAGGCCCTAGATTTAGAAGGCTGTGCACAAATGCATGAGCAGCATGCCGCTTCTACGTAAAACCTGGACACTGGCTTGTAGCTTCCTCCATCCCAAAGCTCTTCAAAGCCTCTGCACTCCAGGCCAACCCAGATCCAGGAGTTAAAAGTCCTGTAGAAAACGGACAGGGCAATTTTCTTGTTCAAAACAAACCCACTGGTGCCCCTCAATCAGCATTCACAAAAGCACACTTGGTTTAACTCATCGCAGAACATTGCAACGTAGTATAGTCAGTTGCGCTACATAAAAATGCATGTATGCTGAATATTTTCGCCGCACACGCCACTGCGCATGTATGGTGGGAACAGAGCACACCGAAAACCGTTGTTTAGGTGCCCTTGTGTGAAGCCTTCCTTGATCTGCTCCATGAACATTATGTGAATGAGCCCTTTTACTGCCTGTAACTAAAGTACATGCATGAGCAAATAGCAGACTATTGTTTAACATTAAACATTTTCAGCATAAATATTTTTTCATTTCTTGGGAATCGCTGTGGTTACAGCGGTTTGCAGGGATCCTGGGACCTGAGGCACAGGAACAGAGAGCGCGCACTGCTGCATCACTTCTTACATTTATGATTGTATAGGACGGGGTTCAGTCAAGGCAAGGGAAGGGTAACAAGTGCTAATTTCCTGCAGTGCTCTTGGGACCTGATATTTGAAAACCAGAATGTGAAAAATGAAAATGTATTGTACATGCACAGATATATGTGACTTGAAGCATCAATACAGCAACCTTTACACAGCCTAGTGAACACAAGTGAAAAGTGGAATACTAGCTCTCTGTACGGCTCACAAATGAGGAAGAAGGAGAATTGAAGTAACCAGGTAGAGTGGGATAAGGCAGGAGTACGAATTCAACAGAAACGAATGGGTCAGGAAAAGAGGCCAGGAAAGGTAGCAGGATCTGGATGACACAGGTCCAGGGTATGCAGACGGGTAAATTGTGTGCAAATCTTAAGGCAGGGTTACCAGGAGACTCCAACTGGTGGACATCAGACTTACAGTCAAGTCTAGGGACCTCGTTGGCACCAGCACATGCTCTGATTGCTGCCAACATGATGTTGCATTGTGTACAATTCACGGAGGGCATGACATTGGGAATCCTAATAGAGGATCCTAATCCTCGTAGAGCTAAAACACACCCGCCTGTAATCCTTTGTGGTGTCACGTGCAACAGGGTAACAACCCCACTGCTATATTGTCTTCCAAAAATGGAAATGGTAAGAACTGGTAGCATCAAAAGGTAATGATAAAAAGAACTGGTAGAATTAACAGGCAATGATATAGTATTTTAAGCAACAGACAGCATGGATTTATGAAAGACAGAAGTTGTCAAACAAACCTGATTTCTTTTTATGAGGAGGTAAGTAAAACCTTGGACAGAGGGGTGGCTGTGGACGTGGTATACTTGGATTTTGCAAAAGCGTTTGGCGCCATTCCCCACACACGGCTAATGTGTAAGGTAAAGTCTACAGGCTTGGAAAGATCAATTTGTAAATGGATAGAAAACTGGCTAAAAGACCGAATTCAGAGAGTAGTGGTTAATGATTCTTGGTCTAAGGTTATCAGTGGTGTACCCCAAGGTTCAGTGTTGGGACCCTTACTTTTCAATATATTTATAAATGATATTAATCATGGGATTAAAAGTACCATTTCAGTGTTTGCAGATGACACCAAGCTATGCAGTGGAATAACATCCTTACAGGATGTCTCCAACTTACAAGCCAACCTCAATGCACTGTCTAATTGGGCGACTGTGTGGCAAATGAGGTTTAATGTTGATAAATGTAATGTTATACATTTGGGGGCTCAGAATATGCATGCATCGCACATACTAGGGGGAGTACAATGGTGACGGATCTCGGGGTTTTGGTAGATCATAAGCTAATAATAGCATGAAATGCCAAGCTGCGGTTTCCTAATTGAGCAAAGTCCTTTCTTGTATTAAGAGAGGTATGGACTCCAGAGAGAAATATCATTTTGCCCCTGTACAAATCATTAGTAAGACGTCATCTGGAATATGCAGTTCAGTTTTGGGCACCTGTTCACAAAAAGGATATCTGGGAACTGGAGAAAGTGCAGAGAAGGGCAACCAAACTAATAAGAGGCATGGAGGAGCTCAGCTATGAGGATAGATTAGAGCAGGGGTCCTCCAGTTCAGGAACTACAATTCCCATCATGCTTAATCAGGTCTGTGAATATCACGAGTTTTACAATGCCTCATGGGATGTGTAGTTCTGCAACAGCTGGATGGCAACAGTTTGGAGATCCCTGGATTCGAGGAACTGAATTTATTTTCTCTTGAGAAGAGTTTAAGGGGGATATAATCAACATGTATAAATACACAAGTGGTCCATATAGTGAACTTGGTGTTGAGCTATTCACTTTAAGGTCATCACAAAGGACAAGGGGGCACTCTTTACGTCTGAAGGAAAAGCGATTTCATATCCAAATACGGAAAGGGTTTTTCTCAGTAAGAGCTGTGAAAATGTGGAATAGACTCCCTCAAGAACTGGTTCTGGCCAGCTCAGTATATTGCTTAAAAAAACGAAACAAAAACAAACTATTATTTCCTAAATGAACATAATATAACTGGATACTAACATTTATAGGTAAAGTTGATCCAGGGAATATCCGATTGCCTGTCAGGGGATCAGGAAGGATTATTTTTTTCCCCTGCTGGAGCAAATTGGAACCATGCTTTGCTGGGTTTTTTGTGTTTGCCTTCTGGATCAACGGTTAGTATAGGATTGTGTATATGGGATTATATTTTTTCCCCCTTTTATAGGTTGAACTAGATGGACTTGTGCCTTTTTACTCAACCTAAGTAAAAAAACAAAAAAAAAATAGGCTACAACCTCTGCATTTTATTTTAGGTGCACATATACTTGCAATAGCCCTTTTTTTATTTTGCTGCCAAAGCCCAATTTTTATGCATCGCTTAACAAAGCAAGTTTTAGGCATGAAACCGAGACCCTGAAGAATAAAATAGTGGCAGCTGCCATTTTTGATGTCAAACAACATTTAAGCAAAAAAGACTAAACTCAATTTTAGTGCACACTAGCACATATTACGGTACCTGATTTTTGGTAAATATAAAAGATGAGGTTGCGTTGAGTAAATCGATAGCAAACATGTCAAGCCAGATTTCAGTACCCAAAATTGTCCATAGGCGATGTACAAAAGCCTTTACTGGTCATCACTTTACAATTAGCTGTGATTGATGACCTGAGAATTGCTCTCTCTGCAGTGGGCAGCAGTACCTAATGTGTATGTAGGTGCATCCGACAAGCACATTTAGGTACATGTGAAAGTGAGGGTGGGGAGATTTGAAAAGTGTGTATTTTTTATTTAATTATGTGGTTTAATTTTTTTTTTTTTTTTCGAACACCCATCACTCCTAACTTTATTGCTGTCGCATAGAAGGCTGAAATTGGAAGTGACAAAATGCTTATCGCTTCTAGCTTGGTTCATTGGAGGGACGCTCTACTTGTCTGAATCACTTCCAACAGCATGACAAGTGTAAATGTGTGGGTTTAAGAGCTGGTCTTTACGCCAGTGTAAGCTGAGCCACTTGTGGAAGCAAAAGGGTTAAAGAATTTGTTCATGGGTATAGTTTATAATTATACCAGCAAATAGAAACTTCGATAATTCAAAGACCGATGGCAGAAAAAGACCAAGTGGTCCTTCAAGTCTGCCACCTTTTTTTTTTTTTTCCTCAAATTTTTTTTTCTTTCTTCCTTTTTTTTTTCCGTTGATGTATGGTATGTTTTTTACAATTTAACATTGGTCCTGATTGGACCAATTTAACATACTTGCATACATATTAGCATATCTGGCCGATACCCTGGGAATCTGGAAATCACTGACGTTGACACCACTTACTCCACTTCCTTTCCGAGTCCCATGCTGAGCTGCTAGCCTGATGCATTGTGAACACAGGAGATCAGCTGCTCCATGCAAGTGCCATTTAGAGAATGCGTTCATTCAAAAAATGTAAAGTTAACTGTTCTCTGATTGGAAGAGGTGGAGAACATGACATGACGTCACTGCTCTGCCTTTCCACCTATATGCAGAAGGAAAGGCTGCACAGACACAGCAGCATGTCAAAATTGGACAGGCATACCGCAGCCAGTGCATGTGCAATCTGAGTCTTGCTCCCGCTCCTGCACGTATACAGACAGCCACTTCCATATGCTGCCTGTGCGTCCTTGTGTATAGATGCAGACCCCAAAACAGATGCCCCTTGCATGCGGTATAGACACCAGCACTGGCCTGAGTGAGGTCTTAGGAAAGTGGGGTTAATTTTATAGTAAACAGCAAAAAAAGGGGCAAGGCCTAGGAAAACCTTACAACGGCAAAGTGTATTGCGTGGGTGCTCAACCTGTGGCCCTCCAGCTGTTGCAGAACTAAAACTTTCATCCTGCCTCTGCCTTTGGGGGTCATGCTTGTAACTGGCAGCAGCTTACAATGCCTCATGGGACTTGTAGTTCTGCAACAGCTGGAGGGCCGCAGGTTGAGAACCCATGGTGTATTGGGACATAAGAACCGTTATTTGTATTCCAAAACATTCAGTGAATGGACACCTTGGAAAGTATGGCATGTTCTTCTCATTTTACAGTTCCTTTATGCCTTCAATTGGCTTAAAGGATAACGCTGTGTCATTCAACCCACGTCCAGTGAACCCAGGATGTAAAGAACCCCCTGGACTCAGAAGAAAATGGAGAGGACAGTGCACAGGTCACCATACTCTGCATTGAGGACTGTCTACAAAGACAGGAAAAAGAATAAAAGGACCCCATCAAGTCATTGACCGGATCAAAGACCGCTACAAAATATCTACATATTCTCCAAAAAAAAAAAATAGAGGGCGCCTGTCCAACCTGGAGTTTGGCTTTAATAATGTTAGAACGACGTTTAGTTTAGTGCACATTATTATAAGTATACATTGTTTTTGTTTTTTAATTCTATATTATGTGATTTATAGTTTCTATTTGTACAAAAGGACAGCCATACTTGGTCATTGCACATTCAGGCTGTGCTTCCAGCTTAGTAATACAGGACAGTGCTTCATTGTTGGCTGTGTCAGTGCAGGTCTATCACTGTTCACATGGAAAACAATGAAGTCTCTGTGTGGCCGAGCAGCAATTTTTATGAAAGGATGCCGATTGCCTGTATATTAGACAGCTCTAGAAGGAAACCATGGATCTCTCCATGAAGTACAGTCTTTAGGATTAGTACCCATGTACTGTAAATGTGTGAAAGTCACGTTGGAGATACTTTTGGATAACGTTACTAGAATAACCTTAAGCTTTATAAACCCAAAACTTGTCAATTTTTAGATTGTAGAAGGGATAAAAGTCAGGTTTTTATTGCTGTTTCTATCTCTACTAGGGATTTTTTGGGTGACCATTGGGAAAGAAAGTGAGGGAAAAATTTGGGTTATCATAACCGGAATAGAGGGGAAGTTCTTCTAATGGGAACACTCGTCTTACAGTTGTCTGAGCCGGGATTTTACCCTACGTTGGGGAGTGTTAACGCCTAAAGTTTGCCCAGATCCAAAGTAAAACGTGTGTGTGTGTGTGTGTGTGTGTGTGTGTGTGTGTGTGTGTGTGTGTGTGTGTGTGTGTGTGTGTGTGTGTGTGTGTGTGTGTGTGTGCACTGTACAATTGCCAGGACTATAACAAACAGCGATAGATCCACATTCTAATGCAACAGAAGTCTACAGATACACAGAGCAATAAGTCAGACACAGGAGTGGTCTACAGGAATTTCCTGCCAGAATGCAATGTTAGATCCTGGGGGGGTATAGTCTACTTTCCTGTGCCCCCCGCCCCTTTTGAAGTGTAGAGGGGACCCCTTTTGTAGAAAATGAGTGTAAAGTGTAAGATGAAGTTGCAGTAGTGGTTGAAAGTTAAAATATAGTAATGGCCAAAGTCTGGAACCTGGGGGGCGGTGGGGGCATTAGTGCCACCCAAGTAGAGTCCCTGGGGTTCTACACTACAGGGACTGAAGGATGGGCATTTTATATCCACAGTGCAAGACATTACTTAAGGGACTCCAGCTGGTGAGTTTTTCATTGATAAAGGACACGGATTGGACTTCAGTAAAGCAAGTGAATGACTTTTTCTAGGCTTTTGCTATAGTCTGTTATGCAGCTAATAGAACCTAGGTTGTCCGTTTGAATTGGGTTTTAGTGAGAGCTGAGGGTTTTAGACAGAAAATGTAAGTCCCGCTATATCACTTCAGGATGTAAAACTATAAAACTATAAAAATGAGCGCCTATACCATTTAAAATCCAGTAATTCACTGTCTCATCCTGCTCTGCACTTGTGCAGTTGCTCTCTGTGTTTTGGCACTGGACTGAAAATGTGGAGGCCGATCTGCTGACAGCCTATAGATTTACTGTTCCTCAGGGGCTCTGGGCTTCAGGCCCCAGCAAGAAGATACAGGAACAATACTGGAGATAATTGACAGCACACACTAATTTTGATAGCATAATTATGGACGTGGAATATATGTTCCTTGCTAAAGAACATTATTTTTTATCAAGTTGCGTAAAGTTCTGCTTTAGGCCTGTTTCACATGGGCTTCAGCTTGTATATGATCAGTGTGAATAGCAAGCTTTGAGAAAGCATTTGCAGAGGTTTGTTGAAGCTTTTAAAGTACCATTCAGCTTCAGGTTGTAAATGTTGAACACAGATTTTAATGTGAGTGTTGACTGCCACTTCAAACAAGCTTCTAGCAGGCTTCAGTGCTTCTTGAAGGTTGTTGAAAGCCTGCTAGCAGCTTGCTTAAAAATTTCAAGACCACCGGCCATCATACGGCAGCCGTTTGAAGTGGAATACCGTTGCTATGGTAGCAGATAGCTACCATAACCCTGGTATCTATTTTTTCAGCCAGCGATTCTGTACAAGATAAAAGTGGTCTCAGCGGCGGATTCACGGTAAGATCACTTTTATCATTGGCGGGAGAGGTGTCCCCCTGCTGGTTTCTGGTCATCTCTGTCGCTTACTGGACCCACCGGCAGTGGCAGAGTTGAGCGGTTCGTCTCCCCCCAGTGTCCGTGAGCCGAGTGAGCGGCTTCATAACATGCAGGGCAGAAGTGACGTCACAAGTCACTAATGTCCAATGCTCTTAAAGGGCCTATTTTTTTTTTTCACTCATTTTTAAAATTTTTTTTTTTTTTTTTTGCATTTTAGTGTAAATATGAGATCTGAGGACTTTTTGACCCCAGATCTCATATTTAAGAGGTCCTGTCATGCTTTTTTCTATTACAAGGAATGTTTACATTCTTGTAATAGGAATAAAGGTGATCAAAATTTTCTTTTTAAAAAAAAACAGTGTAAAAATACAAAGTAAAATAAAAAAAAATGGAAAGCGCCCCGTCCCCACGCAGAAGCGAATGCATACGCAAGTCCCGTCCACATATGAAAACGGTGTTCAAACCACACATGTGAGGTATCACCGTGATTGTTAGAGCGAGAGGAATACTTTTAGCACTAGACCTCCTCTGTAAATGCTAACCTGTAGAATTTTTAAATGTCGCCAATGGAGATTTTTATGTTGCAAAGTTTGTCGCCATTCCGCGAACGGACACAATTTTGAGGCATGACATGTTTGGTATCATTTTACTCGGCATAACATTATCTTTCACTATGGAAAAAAGTTGGCCTAACTCTATTGTTGTCTTATTTTTTAACTAAAAAAAATGAATTTTTTCAAAAAAATCGTGTGACATAAAGTTTTGCAAAGACCGCCATTTTATTCTCTATGGTGTTAGAAAAAAAAATATAATGTTTGGGTGTTCTAAGTAGTTTTATAGCAAAAAAAAAAACACCCCTGGTTTTAATGCGTAAACACCGAACTCCAAAAAGAGGTTAAAGTGGCAATCAACGCTTCCATTAGGATCTGTATTCAACATTTGCAAACTGAAGCTGAATGATACTTCAAAAGCTTGATAAAGCTTGCTGAAAGCTCTGCAAATGCATTCTCAAAGCTTGCTGTTCACACTGCTCCTATATAAGCTGAAGCCTGTGTTAAATTGCCCCTAGGGTGAAGCCAAACCTACAAGGGATCTCTCAGGAAGAGATGATTAAACCAATTCTGCAAAAGTTTAGGAACTTTGGTCCAAAACCTAGTGAGCATGGGACAGGTCCACCAAATGTGTAAGATCTCTCCTGAGATGGCATGTTGTCACATTTTCAGTACAGTACACCAAATTCTAAGGTGGTCCGGTATTTCAGATAGCAACCAACGTTTTCACCAGTTTCAATTCAGATGACTAAAATATGACTCAAACTTAAATAGCATTTTAGTCAAAAGACTATGACTAAAACTAAATAGAAATTTGCTGTAAAAACTGCAAGCGGTTAAAAAGCAATATTCTTTGTTTACCAAACGTTTGATATATAAAGATGTTCCTTGATACTTGTTTTCATTATAAACAGAGAAGTGTTCGTTCTTATATGCAGGTAATATGTGCAATGGCATTACAACAATTTTTTTTTTTTTTTTAAGTTTCACTTCCTTTTGTCAAAAAGCAATATTTTTGTTTGTTTATGATACTGGAGCTTTTAATTGACTAAAATATACTGGAGATTTTATGTGGCTAAAATAAGACTCAGGCCTCATGCACACAGGACTTGAAAAAAACAGCCAAAAAATGTCAGTAGCTTATCAGGAATGTTTTCAGCTTTTACCAGTGTTATATTACCGCAGTTTTTAAAGGGCCGGCGTTTTTTTTTTTTTCCAATTGGTCTAAAACGTCCAAAAACATTGGGGATTGATGTTTTTAAGCATTTTTGAGCGTTTTTGGACGTTTTTAAGTGTTTGAACGTTTTTACAGCTGAAAACAGTCCCAAAAACCCTCAGCTCTTGGGGTTTTTTTTTTACAGCCCAAAAACGTCACTGCTAAAAACATCTGATAACAGCCTATGTGTGCATGAACACACAGGATAACATGATGGAGGGTTTATTGACTGCAGAAAAAAAACGTCTGCAGCTGAAAACCGCTCCTAAAAACAGTCAAAAACGTCCTGTGTGCATGAGGCCTAAAACTAAAATAGTATTTAAAGTGGAGCTCCACCCCAAAAGTGAAGCTCCACTTCCGGGAGACCTGGCTGCAAAGAGGTCCCCCTTAAATTCGGCTCCCCTCCTCCTTCCCCTGCCGCTGGGCCATTCACAAAGCGCAGCACGCTTCACGCATGCACTGTAGGATACCGGCTGTGAAGCCGCAAGGCTTTACTGCCCGTTTCCCTTACAGCCAAAGGAGGCAGCAGTACCCGAGACCCGATGGAAAATTTGGCTGGGATGCTGACATCGCTGGTTTCCAGGACAGATAATTGTCCTAATATTAAAAGTCAGCAGCTACAGTATTTGTCCAAAGACCAAAACGAAATCCTAATTTGACGTCAAAATGAACATTGCTCAGTAGGTAGCCACGGACGGGTAATGTTTGGTACCAGGAAGGTGGTCTGTGACTGAGATTTTGGGGTTCTTTAAGCATTTGGAGGTGGCTACACTGCACTGTACATTCCATTTTTTATTTTGATTACTGCTGTAGGTTTGCTTTGAACCTCAAACATCATCTTGTTGTTTTTTATAATGTGCGATTTTTCATATCAGAAATTTCTAGCAGCAAAGATACTAATTCTGTATTTTAACGAGTACCTAACATTTCAGTCCCTGTTTGTTTCTGACCCACTTTCTTCCTTGCGGATGACACATTTGTCCAAAAGCTTGGATACCCAGGGGGTGATTCCGGAGCGCGTTGGCATGCTTTTATTTCCACAGAGAAAGCAGGTTTGCTAGAGAATTATACAAACGACTTCAATGACTCACCCGATTCCTTACACCTCCAGGCAACATAGTTAATACCGCCATTCTTGGAACCTGGCGATGTATTGTCTGCCAAAGTTTCACCACTTCTCTACAGACAAACTAATGTTTGACAGCTTAGGTGTGGATGTGAGTAATATGAAAATTAGGCCGCATTATTATAAAACCTGCAATACAAGTATAAATAAGAGTGCTTATTGCCTGAACCTGACAAATGATCCTAGTCTTTGCATATGTTCCATTTCTAAACCTTTCGTTAGAAATCTTTCTCAACAATCACATGCTGCTTTGCTTTTGGGTGATGTGCCCATGCTCCTGAGCTGAGTGTTATTTCTTAAACTGATATATTACAAGAAACCATTAACAACAGTAGCCTGGAGGCTGCCATTGCTGACTTTCTACACTTGCTAGGTGCCTGGCTGTCATGCTGACCCTCCAGTTTCTATAGTTTATTACTGACCCAGGACAAGTACGCCTTCTGACTCCTAATATACATGCATGTTTCAGGCCTTTGAAGCCCGAGGCAGCTTGGTCTGTAACGCCCCTTTCACATGGGGTGGACTCCGTCATGTGGATCTGCCTGCTCGTTGGGGGTTCCGTCCGCTGATCCACACTGAGCAGGCAGATGACAGGTCTGTGTCTGCTCTGCTGATGCAGAGGAGATAAGGTCACAGCCCGCTGTTCTCTATGGGGTGTTTGGATGGAAACAGACTGCCTGTCCATTTCCATCTGTCATCTGATCTGCTAAACAGTTGGGGTACAGATCCCCATCCTTCTGTTTCTGGCAGATCGGATCAGATGCAGGTGTAAACGTACACATGTCTATTTACATCTGCCTCCACATAGAGAGCAATGGGTCGTCCGATCGTGTCTGCCTGAAAAATGGACTGGTGGACCCGATCGGTCTGGGGACTCTGTCAAACAGATTTGCTTGCTCAGCGGGGGAATCTGTCCACTAATCTCCGAGCAGGTGGATGACAGGTCCAGTCCCCTTATGCAGAGCGGACACGGACAGTATATAGAGTGTAGAGCTGCATGATTCTGGGCAAAATGAGAATCACAATTTTTTTATTTAGAATAAAGATCACGATTCTCACGGCGTAAAATCTTACATATACAAAAAAATTGGGCTAACAGCACTTTAATTTTTTCTTTTTTGAAAGTGTAATTTTTTTTCCCCCAAAAATTGTTTGAGAGACTACTGCGCGAACACCGTGTGACATAAAATATTGCAACAACCGCCATTTTATTCTCTAGGGTCTCTGCTACAAAATATATATGTTTTGGGGGTTCTAAGTAATTTTCTAGTCAAATACTGGATTTTTACTTGTAAGCAACAAATGTCAGAAAAGATTTAGTCTTTAAATGGTTAAACTAAACTCTTCCATACAGGAGTTCATTGTTTTGATAACTAGATACTTTGTATTTCTGCTTCTTTTATCAA
Source organism: Glandirana rugosa (assembly GCA_018402905.1). Taxonomy (NCBI): domain Eukaryota; kingdom Metazoa; phylum Chordata; class Amphibia; order Anura; family Ranidae; genus Glandirana; species Glandirana rugosa. The sequence goes on along the minus strand of BLSH010351919.1, from coordinate 360,480 downwards.
CAATGATCTCAGACTTGGCAGTCTGCCCAGATAGGAGAGACTCAAGTCTTAGAAAAAGGTTCCTGGGGAGACTTCAGGCGACTTCCAATTAATCGTGCAGCTCTAATACAGTGATGACCAGAAAAAAGACCCAGTACCACATTTTTTCTATCCCCATTCTCTGTATTTTAATTTACATAATGTAAAGCTGACTTACATATCAATGGCTATATGTGGCTGATGTGAGCTTAATGCGATGGTTTTGGGGCAGAGCGGATGTCCTCAACATTTGGAATATGTTGAGCTACACTTTAGACTGTGATAAGTATCCCCCTTCCCCTTACAGAACTTCCACAGAGACTTTAAGACTGGACACCAGGAGCATCTATTTGTAGTGTGGTAGGACCATGCTTCAAAGGGATTCTGCAGTAACACCATTCTAGGAAATAATATCTATCTTTCCTTTTCCTGTACTTGATCATATTGTAGTTCCCAACAGTGAAATATGCAGTTTAGAGGCAAAGGAATAACAATCAAAGCTGGGTAGGCAGGAACGGGGATGCTTGTGACCTGTGCTTGCATGTTTATAACTCTTCCCCACTATATTCTGAACAGAAAAAAAAACAGTTTGGCCTGGTTTACCTTTCAAATATGCATTTCTTAATATGCACTTATGATTTTTTTTATTTGTATAATGGTCATTTTGTCACATATATTTAAAAATAACTAACAAAGTAGGTGTGGTACACCTCTGAAGTCAGCTGAGGAAGAAGCCGACACTATTGAGTGAGATAAGGAAGTGTGGCCACCTATTATTTTGTCAATCAGGTTCAAAGTGCCACAATACTAATGAGGTGTTACAATTCCATAAAGCAACTGGCTTTAAAGCTGGAGTTAAAGGAAAAGTACAGCCAAAGCTTGTTTGGCTGTACTTCTATGGATCACAGGAGTGCAGTTTGCACTCTTTTGACCCATTTTCAGCAGAGAGCAGGCTGAAGTCCGCTCTCTGCTGATATCACTGAGTCGGTCCAGGCTCGGCGTCCTTACGACCATGGAGTCGGGATTCACCCAGATCCCTGGACTGACACCCGGCTCAGCCTCTCAGTGAGCTGCTGAGAGCCTGAGCTGATCTCTCCCGTTCCCTCCACAGCCCAGCGCTCCAGTGAGCGAGGAGGTGGCAGAGCAGAGAGCTGTGACTGATAGTCAGCAGCTTTCTGCTCGGGGAGCTGAGAGAACCGAGTAATCGGTGGTGTTGGATCACTTGGTTCTCAGTGCTAGGCCCCTTTCTTACGATCGGACCACTCGGATCCGCCTGTTAGTTTTTTCAGGCAGATCTGAGCGGGCCACCCATAGACCTCTATGGGCAGGCGGATGTCAGCTGAGATGTGTCTGCTGACACCCGTCTGCCGTCTGATCCATCAAGATCCACTAAAATAGACGTATGGGTGATACGTTCACCATGCGTCCATCAGATCGGATGAAAACGGATAGGCGGATCTGTTTTCATCTGATCTGCCCATAGAGAACAACGGGGATCTGACAGGTCTGTTCCTGCACAGTGTGCAGAGACTGGGCTGTCATCCGCCGGCTCAGCGGAGATCAATGGAGCGATATCCCGCTGAGCGGATCCGCTCCGTGTGAAAGGGGCCTTAGAAGCGCCGGGGTCTGATGCTGCATCCACCCGGTAAGTATGTGCAATAACCCTGATTCCCATACTTTTTTTTTTTTTTTTTTAAATCTACTTATATTTTGCTTTCCTCCTTTCCCCCTCTCTTCTTGTCTATGTGTCGTTACTTCAGTGACATAGATTTAATTTCATACATTTTATATATGTAATCGTACAACTCCCCCTTTCCTCCTTTCGTTTTATATTCATCTAAATTTTTTTTTTTTTTTTTTCATACCCTTAGTCCCAATAACGTGTATGAATGGCCCACCTACGTCGTAGTCTGGG
>BLSH010351919.1:339617-358537 GCA_018402905.1 Glandirana rugosa | reverse complement strand
ACGTGTCAACATGTCCGGGGAGAGGACATGAGTCTGATGTGTCACTCGGAAAGCGTCACATGTAATACACAGAGACCGGGTGGTGAAAGTAAGTAACCTGACGTCAAGAAATTGGTACCTCTGAGACGTCATATGCACCCGAAGTGAATTTCGTTATATATACGTTTAAATCAGACGTATATTTAATACGCCTTTACCGACCGTGAGTTAGTCCCTGACTTTATTATAGATAAATAACGGTTGTCCCATCCTTCCGATGTTTCATGCAGGCAGTGACTGCTCCTTGAGAGTAGTTATGCAAATAACAATATATCTTGATGGATGGTTGTCAGTCTGGAGGAGTGGCTGCTCCTACGCAGGCTATATTGAAGGCCTTCTTTGGATGAAACGCGTTAACACAGCTGTACTTTGTAGCCTTCCTACCCTGTTGGCAATAAATAGATATTATTTCAGTCCCTGATTGAGTGCCAGCCATTTCCGCATAATTTATATGCAGACTAAATTTGCATATATATTGCTTTAAGTGAAGCCCACGTATACTGCAGAGTCTCCATGGTTAAAGAACTGCAGTCCAATGAATGAAAGTGGTGGGCCAGAGACACATAATGTACACTGCGAAAGGCTCACTGTGTAGTCTGAGTACAGGAGAGGGGCCTGTACAACTGTGCAAGACTGAATATAATGTTGTTGTTTGACTTTTTAAGGCAAAGTGTACATTTTCAGAGAAATCCTGTTCACGTCTAGGAGAAAAAAAATGCATTTATTATGGATTTGAGCTTGCAAAACATTACTATGATCAGCAGATTGCAGATTCAGTGCATGTGCTCCTGCAGGCTCTTCTCCAGCTCTGTCAGTACTGAGATACAGACTTTCCATTGCAGACCTGCAGGGAAGTGTCAAAGGGCTACAAGTGGGGCAATCGCCACTCTTGTATTCTTTTTGGTAACTTTAAGCCTAGGTTCACATTGGTGCGGGAATGAAAGAGTGTGAGTTCAGCTCAACTCGCACCATTTCATTCCCGCATGTCAATCCCGACTTCACGTGCGATTTCAGAGACATCTGTGTGGGTTGCTGCACAGATGTCAATGGAAATCACACCTGAAATTGCCAAAAGTACTACAGAAACTACTTTTGGAAATCGGTGCTGTGCCACAAATGCAGCGTTGCACGCATTAGGACGGTGCCATTGCTGCCGATTTGGCATGCGATTTGACATGTCAAATCGCATGCCAAAAAGCGCCAATGTGAACCAGGGCTAAATCCCTCTTCCACCATGGTAGACACAAATTGAGTTAATAAACTGATCTCCCTGAAAGAATGATGCAGCTGGACAAGCTGTGCAAAATTTAAAAAGTGACAGAAACCACAGTGATTCTATGGGATTGGGGGCAGGGTTGTGGCCAGTTTGGACATGGGGCAGCTTGGTACCATGTTACACCCTTAGGCTGCATACACACGGGCGCTTTCACAGCTTAAGAACGCCTCTCCATGTTGTTCAATGGCTTCATACATACGCTGATGTTTTTGAATTGTAAGTGGCGTTGGCGTTCTTAAGCTGTAAAACAAACGCAGGACCAGCGCGTTCGGAAGCTGCAGCACTAGAGCTGTTTTGCTGCTGAGCCGGCAAAACGATCAAAAACACGACTTAACGTTGTATACACAGTTAAGCCTCGTCAGGCAGTTCTCTGCCTCTATTCAAAATCAGTGGTTCCCTATGTGAGCCCATTTATTTGAATAGAAGTTGCACCAGAAGTCGGATCATGATGATTCGACTTGCAGTGTGACTTGTGTGCTGAGAATCTTGAAGGGGGTTCCCCCTAAGAGGTACCAGACCCTTTGGTCTGGTATGAATTTTAAGGGGAACCCCCCATGCTGAAAAACAGCGTAGCCCCCCCCCCCCAAAAAATCCATACCAAACCCTTATCCGAGCACGCAACCTGGCAGGCCAGGAAAGGGGGTGGGGGCGAGCAAGCCCCCTCCTGTACCCCCCTCCTGGACCATACCAGGCCGCATGCCCTCAACTTTGGGGTGGGGGGGAACCCTGCGCCCCCCCAAAGCACCTTGTTCCCATGTTGAGGGCAAGGGCCTCTTCCCGACAACCCTGGCCGTTGGTTGTCGGGGTCTGCGGGCTGGGGCTTATCGGAATCTGGAAGCCCCCTCCCATTCACCTAAAAAGAAAAAGTGTCAAAAAAACACACTACACAGCTTTTTTAAAATCGTTTATTAAATCAATTCTGGCATCTTCTCCCCTCTCCGGCTCTTCTTCTGCTCTTTTGCGGGGGCCTTCTTTCTTCTGAGGGGTCTTCTATCTTCTGCTCTTTTGCTGTTGTCTTCTCCACTGCCTTCTCCCTCTCCTCCTCTTCCCATGTTGACTCGTCGCGCTCTCCCATTTGATTGCTGGGTACGTGCTGTGGAATGGCTTATATTGGCGGGACCACCCGCTGACGTCATCCGGAAACTGCGCCCTTATGACGTCATAAGGGCCAGGGCTTCCGTATGATGTCAGTGGGAGGCCCCGCCCCATGCCAATATAAGCCACTGCAGAGCAGGGAACACCGATAAAATCGAATTTTTAACGCAGCTTTTTTCCTGGTGTCGGTACCGACGTTACAGCTCGTTTTTTGTTTTAAACGCCCGCGTGTATGAGGCCTATGTATGAATGGAACATGGTATAAAATGTGGACTTGGCCTTTAACCACTTCCTTACTGGGCACTTAAACCCCCCTCCTGCCCAGACCAATTTTCAGGTTTCAGCGCTGTCGCATTTTGAATGACAATTGCGCGGTCGTGCGACGTTGTACCCAAATAAAATTGATGTCCTTTTTTCCCCACAAATAGAGCTTTCTTTTGGTGGTATTTGATCACCTCTGCGGTTTTTATTTTTTGCGCTATGAACAAAACTAAGAGCGACAATTTTGAAAAAAGAACAATATTTTTTACTTTTTGCTCTAATAAATATCCCAAAAAAAAAAAAAAAAAAAATTATTTATTGGGTTTGGCCGATTTATATTCTTCTACATATTTTTGGTAAAAAAAATCGCAATCGGCGTTTATTGATTGGTTTGCGCAAAAGTTATCGCGTCTACAAACTATGGGAATTGATTTATGGCGTTTTTATTATTATTATTTTTTTACTAGTAATGGCGGCGATCTGCGATTTTTATCGGGACTTTGATATCCGGGCGGACATGTCGGTCATTTTTGACACTTTTTTGGGACCAATGACATTTATTCAGCGATCAGAAATTTAAATGTCCACTGATTACTGTATAAATGTCAGTCAGTGAAGGGGTTAACCAGCAGGGGGCAGTGAAGGGGTTAACAGTGTTCCCTGGGTGTGTTCTAACTGTGGGGGGGATGGGCTGGTCGGGACATAACAGATCTAACTGATCCCAGTGACAGGGATCAGTAGATCTGTTTGTCCCCTGTCACAGAACGGGGAACCGCCGTGTTTACATCGGCGGTTCCCCGTTCTACTGCTCTGTAAGGCGATCGCGGGTCAGGAGTGGACATCGAGTCCGCCCGACCCGCGGGCACGCCCACGCAGCGTGCGGCGGCGGCGCGCGCCGCCGCCCGGTGCGCGCAGGGGGCGTGTAAAGGGGCGGACGTCCATGGATGTCCACCCGGATTTTCAGGTCCGCGCTGTTGACGTCTTTTGTCAATAGCGCGGACCTGTACAGGTTAAAGTATAACTAAAAGCAAAACTTTTTTTTATAAAATACTTGTCGGTTTTTATTTCCATCTGTGTCCCTATTAACGAGATTCATCCTCTCTATTTGTCCTGTTTACTATTATTGAAAGTAAAAGAAAATCCCAGAAAAGTAATTAATAAAGGGGAAATCCTCCAATTGGGACACTAATTCTGGTGACCTTGGGGTTCCCAAGGGATTCCCTAAATTTGCAGGAATTTGCGCTCGCTTCCTGTTTTGCTGTGGAATAGGACGTGAAGGGAAATCTCTGAAATGGGACACTGATGGGAGAAAACAATCTGACAAGTTATAACCCTCTCTTGCTCTATCCAAAATGGGGAAAAAATTGCCTGTTCTACATTAAAAAGAATAGAGAACTAAAAATTGACAGAGAAACTGTGTGGCTTTCATTAGTTTTTATTTTGTGGATTTCTTTAATTGTAGAGAGCAGTAGGGATGTTGATGCTGAGTGAAAGCTCTGCTGCTTGTTTACCTTCCCAGGACACGTGTAGATGGGATGGATGCATGTCTTGAACTATGTCTCCTGGTTCAGGCATGTCAAATAAACAGACGTGGCTTTGTCCACAGAGATCAGGGCTAAGTTAGATCTTACACTGAAGAGATGCAGGGATGGAAAGGATTTGTTGCAGAATGTACCTCTATTTAATCGACAGAAAAAAATTATTTGATACAACTTTTCTTCCTGATTCAGCAGAGATGTGACGTGCGAAAAATGGTCAAATACCAGAATATGGTGATTTTTTTTCCTGATTTTTGTATTGTTATATGACCAACTTAGACTGTATTTTCTACTGTTATATAGAGCTGACATGAATTTTCAGAAATTGGATTTGATTATGTTTTATATGCAAAAAAAGGCATCCCTGGTACAATTGTGTTAATTTTATAAAGAAAAAGATGTTTGTACAATTTTCTTTCTGTGTATTTAAACAGAACATATTTCTGCTGATTTTCAGAACAGTACCTGTTTGCTAAAGGGCGGAAAACCGAAATGCGCTAATGTTTGAGCACCCTGACCATCAGTCCTTTGCAACATAATCACAGCCTCCAAATGTTTCTGGAGGTTAACTAGCAGCCTTTGCTATTCTTGCTTTTGGAATATTTTTCCTTCTCTTCCTTGGCAAGTGCTTCTGGGTCAGAAATATACTTGGGTTGTCTTATATGCACTGCGTAGTTAAGATCTACCCACAGATTTTCATTAATATTCAAGTCGAGACTGTGAAAGTCATTCCAAAAATGTTATCTTTCATCTCTTTAAAAATGTTCATAGTTGATTTTGACATGTTTTTGGATGATTGTGTTGGAAAAGTCAACCTGTTTTTTAGCTTGACATTAGTCACATTAATGGAGTTTGATACTTAGGGTAGAAATTCATTCTTCCCTCTACCAGCACAAAATTCCACGTGCCTCTGGCTGCCACACAGTCCCACGGTATTACTGGTCCACCCCCAGTTTTTATTCCTTAAATTTTCTTTAGGTTTTCAGTGTGGCATATGTAACTGAAGAGTGTTTGTTTCATTTTATAAAAGAACACCGTTTTAGAATCCCACTGTCTGTTAAAGTAAAAATGTACTACTTTGAGCGTTCAGGGGCTCTCACCATAGCGTGCAGGTATGCACGGAATATTTGCACATTATGGAAAGCTTGCCTCCCAATGTATACTTCTTCAGCAATGTTTTCTTAGCCCCAGAGTCTTCACTCTTCTTTATTGGCTGGCCACAGATGATGTAACAACTCCTAAGTGCGGGAATTAATTTGTACCCATGTTTGAAAGACAAGCAAACAAACTACTATTTGCTAGAACACTCATCGCACTTGCGTTGGCATTAAATGTTAATGGCACCCCAAGCGCGGGTAACAGGTGCACGTATGCCATGCGACAAATGCTCTGCAAGCACTCAAAGAAGTGCGGTTAAAACCATGCCACGTTCCACTCAAAATTAAAGTTTTGCAGCTTCTTTGGGATGTTTGTCATGTGTAGGGCAGCCCATTCATGTAAAGAGCTTAGAATTGAACTGAAACTGCTGCATGCTCAGTAGATTACAACAGCTGGTCTACACAATCTCAGGCTGCTATGGGGGCACAAAGAAGATGGGAGGGGTGGACAGCTGAAGGTAGGATCAACCAGGTATATTTCACTCTACATAAAGCAAATTTTTTTTTTTTGGAATATCTTTTTTTGGCACTCTTGTGAGTCAAAGAAGAGGACTAACAGATAACCTTAGTGGCTCATGCTTTTAAGGAGACAAAGGGCTGTAGGACGAGTGTCCTCCTCCTGACTTTCTCCAGGCCCAAGGGACCCGAGAGGATGGCATTTGGTCACCAGAAAGAGGGTTAGATCAGGATTGCCAAACCCAAACAAAAACCAATATAACCCTCCCCCTCTACTCAGATTGCTGTGGAAGGTTTTGCCAACCACTTCGCCCAAACCCTATCATATTTCTTTGGGCATCCCAGATGGCAATAGTAGCCATATATAAGGGTAGTACTCTATTAACCTGTATTTTTCATACTTTAAGAAAGGGTGGAGCCCTCTGCTTCCAACTCAAGGTGATCAGTTTCCTGCCATTGAACAACACTACCCTGGGTACCAACCCCTCCACCAGACCCAAAAGACACACTTGCAGGGATGGAGTTACAGTAATGTTCAACAGTTCATTTATGGCAGAAACAATTGGTTCCCAATATAGTTTAATGGCTGGACAGGTCCAAAACACATGTATAAAGTCCCCCTTAGTATGGCCACAGAGCCAGCAATCCGAAGACTGGGAGGGATTCATTTTCTGATGTCGGGAAGGAGTGATATATGCCTTGTGGACAATTTTAAATTGCATCAGACAGTCTCGCAAGGAGACAAGAATTTTAAAGGGGAAATCCCAAATATCCTCCCAGTTCTCCGAATCCAGCTTCGGGACATCTTGGGACCATTTCTGCTGAAGACTGGTGAGGTCTGAAGAAGAGACACGAAGGAGGTGACCATAGAGAACTGAAGTGGGCTTTCCTGCACAATCGTATCTCGCCACCCGTTCTAGATCTGGTTGAACCATTTGTCCCTCACCTGGAGGGAACGTGCACCTGAAGGCATGGGACATCTGGAGGTATCTGAATGAATAGTTGGACGGGATATTAAACCACCCTATCTGTGATTCCAGAGAGAGAATGGAACTAGTCTCAGCAATGTCCGAGAGCAGCCTAATACTGAATTTGGCCCACACCCCGGGATCTGGGATTGTGTAGAAATGAGATAAATTGGGGTTATTCCGCAACAGGGCACACAGGGACACAGATATTTCTCGCAGGACAATCCCTCTCGCCAAGCTCATAGGGTCGTGCGCATAGAGGGGGTTAGCTCATATGGGGCTTTTGTCCCTCTGTAGACCAGGTTGGATAAAGCCTCCACAGAGTGGACCTCCGCAGCCTCCGCAATCACCTCCAAATTAGACATATCTGGATTCAACCACCACACTGTTGTGACAAGTTGAGCTGCCAGAAAATATTTCCGGTAATCTGGGAACGCCAATCCCCCCTGCGACACAGGACGCATAAGTGTGGTCAATTTGTATCTGGGCTGAGAAGAACTCCAAATAAAAGATGAAAGCATTTTGTTCAGATGTACAAAAATAGATTGAGGTATCCACTGTTGAGAGTTTCGGAATAAATTGTTTAATTTGGGGATAATTTTCAGTTTGAGGAGGTTGATGCGACCATGGAGAGAAAGAGGGAGATTGCCCCATGCCTTCAATTTATCCTGAACGTGCCTCATCACCGGTTCCAAGTTCAAGGAGATAAATCCCTTGGGATCTCCTAAACCCCGCACCCCCAAATATACAAAGTCCACCCCCTGCAATTGGATATCGGATGGAGCGTTGGTCTTAGCACCTGGATCAATTGCAAGGAGCTGGGACTTGGTCCAGTTTACTTTTAACCCATTCACCTTGGAGAAATCATGTAGGATCTGCAACTCCCCTTGTAAGGAGGAATCCGCATCATTCAAGAAAAGGAGAAGGTCGTCTGCATACAGGGCCACCCTCTCCTCCAGCCAAGCCAGCCGTAGACCCCTAATATGTGGCGAGATTCGAAGTGCCTCGGCCATGGGCTCCATAGCTATTCCGAATAACGCTGGATAAATGGATGGCAGCTACTGGTGACTTGTTTATTACCTGAAGCCATTTAATAAGCAATAGAGGGAAACATATGCGTCTTAATGTCTCCCACAAGAAAGGCCATTCTATGGAGTCGAATGCCTTTTCAACGTTGAATGCGGTGACCACCCTAGTGCCCCGATTGTCGTGGTTGGCGTGTAGATTAGTATACAGTCTGCGGAGGTTTATATCTGTGGATTTATGGGCCATGAAGCCTGTCTGATCAGGATCAATAATAGTGGGTAAATGTTAGACAATAGTTTGGAGAGAATCTTGAAAATATTATTAAGAAGCGATATGGGCCTATAGGAGGAACACTGTTTGGGGTCTTTGTTAGATTTATGGATAAGTATATAAAGCAAATTCTTTAGTTGCTTTGTGAGTATGCACACTCTGCATATGTAGCATGTAATGAGTTTTCTATAGTCTGCGTTTAATGACACTTTAAGGACACTTGCCCTTCAGTGCACCACAGTGCACAAATGCGAATGCAATGTGTGTTGTGGTGTGCTCCTTAAGGACCCATTTGAAGTCAATAGACTGAACAGTACACATCAACTCCTGCAAAAACACACAATCACATACCTGCACACATGGGAATAGAGCCTAAAATTAACACAGATTTTTTTTTTTAAATGCCATTGTCAAAAAAGTATGTATGTGGGTTTTTTTTGTTCCCCAAGCAGAGATCCACGTACCTTTTAACTATTTCACCAGTGAAAGCTATGTTTTTACGTTTGTCGTGGGTGTAACCTATAGTATTGGAAGTGTGTTCATTTTTTCCATTGCCTGTTTCAAAGTGGAAAATATCAGAATCAGGGTCACTCTTGTCATAGGAATGGGAGTGAGAAACAGTCAGACATTGTCCGAGTCAGGTGACGTAAGTCATGGTGGTGTTGCTGTATTACTGATTGTAACAAGGAAAGTTAAATCCAAATATTAAATGGTAACTCCACTTTTGACTTTTGTGGGGGGAATAAAATGGCAAACAAAAAAACATTATAGCATATACACTTCTGACTCAAGTAGTACTGTAATTGAATGTAATTAAAATTACTTTTCCTTTTCAATCTGCATCTGTGTAATTTTCTGTAATTGCAATGCAATATAGCTACCTGGAGGTGTTATGTACACAAAAGTGTACAGAACGCCCCACAGAAACATTATTTCCTGCTTGTGTGATTGGCTTACTGATTTTCCCAGAAGTCTACACTAAAATGCAAGTTAGAGGTTAGGCATCCCCTGCAACAAAAATGTCAGATACTCCCAATAGGAAATCACATCTAAGGCTGGGTTCACACTGGAAACGGCTCTGGCGCACAACAGAGGTCCGGTGCGTCCTGGTTCATTGTTTCAGCTCTTATTTCAGCCCAAATTTTTGGCTGAATTCTGACTTGAAAAGACACGCAGGGCTCCTTTGCAAATTTGCACCAAAGCCGCTCTGGAGATGTGAACCGGCTCCATAGAGAGTCGGTCACATTCTCCTGCTTTTGCGAATTGGATGGAAACACCGCATCCAATTCGCAATGGTGTGAACCCAGCCTCAAGGGATGTAGACCCTGCAATTTTTCTCATTCGAGCCCTGCAGGGTTCAGCAGCTGATTGATAATTAAGAAAACATTCAAATTAGATTCACTTACCACATGGACACAGACAAACACACAGGGATTTCTTCAGAATAACAAAAGGTAGGAATCTGCAACAAAGTTTGTTAAAATCCTTGTAATGTACATTGATCACCCAGAGAGGAAAATGTTTTTTCTCAACAAATATGGAGTTACTCTTTAACATTGGCTACTGCACAGTTATTCTAATGTCATACTTGCAATCCTCTCTCGGAAAAAAATGGCAGCACCAGGTTCAGTAGATAATGCAGGGAGAACTGTTGCTACATCATATCTCTGCTGAAAACACTTCAAAATATAAGTCACCGGCAAGAGAGCAACACCTCGCTCATCCAGCTGGCGATGGATCGACACATGCATGCCCACATCTTGCTACTGTCAAGCTCTCATAAATGTGACTTTAGCCTTAGAGTGCTCACACTAATGACAGTACTGAGGTGTGACAACAAAAACATTCTGCTCCAGAAGTGTCTTGTCTTTCCTGACCTTTTCCTGTTGAAGGAATTTCAACTTGTGACCTGGAGCATTTAGGGGGCTTGCGATCTTCCAAGGAGACCTAGAGGAAAGATCTTTCCCTTGTTTACTCAGATTTCTCTGCTTCCGGCGTAGAGCAGCACGATTAATCGTATTAAAATCGCGATCTCGATCTACCCCCCCCCTGCGATCTCCAATGGGAATTAACACAATTTTCAGTGCAGTTAATGGGGTCCGACTTGCGGAGCGAATCAGCGCGACTTGACAGTAATAAAAGTGAATGCAGGTCGCCAGAAGGTTTGAGCGACTTGAGTCTCAGGGGAAGTCTGGGCAGAGAGCCAAGTTCTGAGTCATCATTGATAAAAGACACTAAAAGATACAAAGTAATTTTACCTCAAAAGCATTGAACTCTGAGTGAACTCCCCTTGTATAGTTGTTTGGTTTAACCATTTAAAGACTAAATCTTTCCTCACACTTGCTCTTTACAAATAAAAATCCATTATTTTGTCCTAGAAAACAACTTAGAACCCCCAAACATTATATATTTTTTTTTTAGCAGAGACCCTAGAGAATAAGATGGTGGTTGTTGCAATATTTTATGTCACACGCTGTTTGCACAGCAGACTTTTAAACGCAATTTTTTTTTGAAAAATTACCCTTTCAAAAACCTAAACAGTGCTGTTAGCCCAATTTTTTTGTATAGTTAATATATTATGCCGCGAGAATCGTGATCTTTATTCTAAGCAAAAAAATTGTGATTCTCATTTTGGCCAGTATCGTGCAGCTCTATTCCGGCGTAATCTCTAGGCCTTCCTCCCTATCTTCTGCTGTGACCCCCTGTGAGGTCCCCATTTTCCATTTGCTGTACCTGATCCCTATTCTGAGTGGCGCTTGAATACAGGCTCTGGTGTGGGGCCATTGTAGTCTTGCAGGTCCTCCCCTCTAGAGTTAGAATATATATAAAAATGTAGAAATACAGTGTGCATATGTATAATAAAAACAAAATGGCTTGATGGCTTGTGGCCCTAACAGCCTCTGAGGCTTTTTTATGCACTCTGTACTGTAGAGTTTATTTCCCCTTGTCAGTTTCTTCTGTGCTTGTGGAGTCACCGATTGCTCCTATTGCTACTGACTTCCCTTCAACTCTAATGCTGCAGTGCATTTTGAGGGTCTGTTGCGAATCTTGCCATGACCATGTTATTAGGGTTAAGAATATGGACTGGTGCATAGTAAAGATCCACCCTTACTTTACAAGATTTGGTCTGTTGGGGGGGGGGGGGGGCAGGGAGCTCTTGCTGGCATTCCTGCCTATTGCAGTGCCAGGTTAGTAGACTTCTTCATACTAATTCTGTCCATGTTTTTTTTTTTTTTTTTCTGATAGTCCAGAGGCTGTATCCTTATTGGTTGTGGTGTTAGGACCATGTCCCCTAATTTTTTTTGTCTTGTAGCGAGTACTCCCCTGCTGCCTGCATGTCAGCTTGGATATCAGCTGGGAGGACTACCACCTGCCCTTTTGGCTACAAGGGATCTTTTGAGGTTCCTTGCCTCTTCTACAGCAGTCCTTATCCAGGGGACCAGGATCGCATATTTCAGGGCCTCTCACCTCCGAGCTGTGGACTAGTCCTCCTCTACTGGAGATGAACTTCAACCATGGGGTAAATGTCTGTTAGGCCGGTGTCTACCTAGGCAGGAAGCATCTTGGATGCCTGTTTTTCGGTACATAGCCCTCAGGCTACTAATTAGGGTCTGGTTTGGTCCTATCTGCCTGCTAATTCTGTACCTATGTGAATCTTGCAGATCCCTAGCTCTGTTGCTATTCTGGTGGCAGGTTCTGGCCTCTCTGTGTGGGGTGCCTTGTCTCTTCCTGTCCACCATTGTGTTAATGACAGTCTATGCTTTGCAAAGATTGGATGCTGAGTTTTTTGGACTTTACACTGGACCTGGATCATCGTTCGAAGTGACCGTCTTAGCCGCAGTTCAAGCCAGGTGTTATGTCGCTTTGTGTTTTACCAGTTCCTCACTCCCCCCATCGGGTTATGGTTTGGAGCTGTCCAAATTTATGATCACCATAAATGTTCTAGACTTCTGGGTTGCCTCCTTTGAGGCATTTCTTTTGCTTGACTTCTCTTCAGCCCCTGCTGTCCCTATTCTGTCATCCTGGGTTGTCTTGGTTTTTTTAACTCAATTGATTCAAATACTGAGGATCAGGGTTTTTCTGGGATTACAGTCCAGTGTTTTGCCATCCTTCCTGGTTTCCTGGAATATCCTCTTTGGAGATCCCAGTCTGGTAAGCTGGAGAGGACTCCTAGCCACCCTGTGGCGCAGTTGTCTTGGTTTATTGCTGGTATTCTGTCTCCTGCCTTCTGTTTGGTGGGGTCAGGTGCTGTGGTTGTCTTGGCAGCATGAAAGCTACCAGTTGGTGGGTCATAAAATCTGGTTTGCTTGGTCACCGTCATGCCCAATATGAATAGCTTCTGCTGGGAGTTTTGTATAATTTTGCTGCAGGAGTAGCTGTAGAAATGTTCCTGTATGGAGCTGTACTTCATGTTCCAGCCTTACTTGCCATTTCTAGTAAAGGTAGGACTCCTACAGTGACCAAACCCTCCTTGCTGTACGTCTGGTTCAGAGGACCGGTTCCTCCACCTGTGGTGTTCCTAAACCTGTGCTGTAGGTAGGCAATGCTGGAGAGGGATCTTGGCCTTCGGAATCCTCTACCACTGAAGAGAATTGGCTCCTGGCATAGGATTCCCGTTTGGAGCAGTGAATGCTCTGGTAGCTCCATGGGATCAGCAGTTCTGTGTTTTTCCTACTTGGTTCCCCTTTCTCATCTTCTCTGCTGGTTCAGATGGAGGACATTGCAATGTTCTTTCTAGTTCAGATCTTTAAGGTACAGGCAGCTGTGGTGCATTGACCTGCTGCTTTGGGTGGATGGTATGTTTGCTCCTTTTTCTAGGTTTATCTGATTTTCTCCATGGTGGCTCCACTTAATTGCATGCCTGTGAAATGTTTTTCTTTGGATGGGCGTATCCTGTGCTGTATTTGAACAGAAGTCTTCTGTTACCACTTAAAGTGGTCTAAAGACAAAATGTTTTTAACGTTAATGGTTTCCCTGCAAAATGTCCCACTGCTTGTTCTGAACACCCATCCCTAAATACTTACCCGCCTCCTGTCACTCATCCAGGGCTGTGCCCATCTGCAGCTGCACTGCTTTTTCTGCTCCCATAGGACACCGAGAGCAGTAAGAGCCATATGATCCTGCTGCTGTCAGAGAAATCCCATCAGAAGGGAGTGGGGGGTGTAACCTAGCAGCGCTGTCTGTGTATGGATGCACACAGCCCGGCTTGGGAGGCTAATATTTTGTCATGTCGGTATTGTATCTTATATGTTTTTGCAGTTGTCTCTGTGTGACGACTTGACCTTGTATGATCTGTATCATTGCTTTTGCCTCCCGTTTCTGTTTTTTCCCTCTTTTGTTCTGCAGGCTCCTTGATAGGCTTGTATGGGAGAGGATTTTTATAGTGCAGTCTGCCCAAGCTTCTATAGTCATTGGATGCTTTCTTTTCCCTCTCTCAACCATTTATTTGGATGTAGTGGTATTGAGATCTGAAGCTTTATTTATGTTTTACGGAATAGATTGCAGTGCTAATCCAGGTCAGTTCATCTTGTCTGCACAAGTATTGGGTGCAAATCCAGTTAATCATTGAAGGAACCAAAAGATTTTGGGGAATAATGACACCGATGAACACAAGTTCCTTCTTGTAGCACTTCTATACAGTATGATACAATGGGGAGAGTGTTACCTGCAGCTGTATGGTGAGGCTTTCTGTGTTCCTGGTATATCGTCCTCCCAACTGTCTGGTTTCAGTGCCTTGGTTTTCTTTCACTTCTGTTGGTACTTCTGGCTCTGCCCGAGTGCACTGGTAGAGGTTTTCAGGCCTTTAGGGCAGTTTCATCACATTAAGCTGGATCCTTCAAGTTTCTCTTTAAAGGTCTCCTGTGGGGAACGTCCTGAATTCCATTGAAGATTTTACTTCTGTTGGGTGATTTTGTACAATGCCTGTTTTGGCAGAGGAGTTTTGTTTCCCATTCCTTAGTAGATACTGCTTTGGGATGTACCAATGGTCAGAGATCAAAATCTCAGCTATGCCCTTCAATGGACGAAAGAGAAAATAGGATTTTTAAATTTTTTTTTACTCGCCGTAAAATCCTTTTCTCTGTGTTTATGGAAGGGCGCAGCACCTGCCTTTTGGATGTTCTTCTTGTTATACTATATACTGCTTTGTGATTGACTGAGCTGCTTAACTGAGCAAAAAAGGAGTTTGGTCATTGTCGGGGGCCACCCCTAGACTGTGCATTTGTTTTGCCTATTGTCCTACTCCTGAAGGTGGCTCTATAATTTAATGGTCAAATATGATTATTGATGAATCTGAATCGCCCAAACACCAAAAAACATTTTTTCCTGAGCAAGTTGGGATTTATTAATAAATTGTACCATTCTTTGTTTTGTATGTTAGTTGGGTGCTTTATGTGGGGCACATCTTTGCTTGAATATTTGGAAAGGTGAGATATGTGACTGCCCAACATTCTTGGCAAGGGATCTGTCTGTGATCAGATTTTCTGTCTAGTAATTCCTGGCTAGGAACGGTCTCTAAACATCCCCTTTCCTTCCATAGCAGACAGCAGGATGATAGTTTGCCTGTTTCCTACATAGCACCTCCTGTTTGTGATACTTATGCACTGCATGTATAAATAGTTTAAGATCATATATACTTATTAAAAAAAAAAAACTAAAGTAGAATTGATCCAAAAACTTTCTAGCCCCACCTAGAGTTGCATGATTCTGGCCAAAATGAGAATCACAATTTTTTTACTTAGGATAAAGATCACGATTCTTGCAGCGTAGCATCTTACATATATAAAAAAATTGGGCTAACAGCACTGTTTAGGTTTTTTTTTTGAAAGTGTAATTTTCCCCAAAAAATTGCTTTTGAAAGACCACTGCGCAAACACCGTGTGACATAAAATATTGCAACAACCGCCATTTATTCTCTAGGGTCTCTGCTAAAAAAAAATATATGTTTGGGGGTTTGAAGTAATTTTCTAGCAGAAAATACTGGATTTTTCCTTGTAAGCGACAAATGTCAGAAAAGATTTAGGCTTCATACACACAGGACGTAAAAAAAACCATCCAAAAACGTCAGTAGCTTATCAGGCATGTTTTCAGCTTTTACCAGCGTTATATTACCGCCGTTTTTTCACATTTTAAAGGGCCAGCATTTTTTTTTTCAATTTGTCTAAAACGTCCAAAAAAGTTGGGGATTCACGTTTTTGAGCGCTTTTCTGTGTTTTTGGACGTTTTTAAGCATTCAATAAAACCCTCAGGTCTTGGGTTTTTTTTACAGCTCAAAAACATCACTGCTAAAAACATCTGATAACAGCCTATGTGTGCATGAACACATAGGATAATATGATGGAGGGTTCATTGACTGTAGAAAAAAACGTCTGCAGCTAAAAACAGCTGCTGTAAAACAGTCAAAAAACATCCTGTGTGCATGAGGCCTTAGTCTTTAAAGAGGAAGTAAACCCAGATGGGGTTGACTTCCTCTATATACACCTGTAAATTAGAAGCATAATGGGTTACTGTGAATCGCATAGTAACCCATTATGTGCCACTTACCTGCGAACTAGTCCAGCGCTGTCCCCTGTGCTGGCCGCATCCATCTTCTGCCCCTCTTCCTTCCGGGGCCGCGACTCCGGCGCTGTGACTGGTCGGAGTCACGTGACATCACTCCCGCGCATGGGAGCCGCCAGTCATGGCACAGTGTCAGTGGAGAAACGGCACGGAGGCTGTTTTTTTAAAAATCCAACTGTTTTATTCTTAGTCAAGATTAATAGCCATAGCAACACAATACCACCTCTTGACTTTGCTGTGTT
Organism: Glandirana rugosa; assembly: GCA_018402905.1. Taxonomy (NCBI): domain Eukaryota; kingdom Metazoa; phylum Chordata; class Amphibia; order Anura; family Ranidae; genus Glandirana; species Glandirana rugosa. Next base: position 342,652 of record BLSH010351919.1, on the reverse strand, counting down.
TTGTTGCACTTCGAACAGTCCATTGCAATGCATGGGATGCCATATGTGTACAATGTTCATATGCAAATAAGCATAAATCACAATAATCTGAAAGCAGGCTTAAGGTGATGTGGAAAATGAACTGAGAACAAAGTAAAGATACTTGAATTGCTAGCATGTGCAGATTTTATTCCTACATGTAGAACGTGGCAGATGGTAAGAGGTTTGTTTATTATATCATGGTAGTTCCTACACAGTGTTTTCATTCTTTATCCAAATCACCCACATGTAAATGCCATAGAGCATGTTTGCTTAGAGATCTTGAAATACCACCCGAAGGCTTTATTGTATACTGTATGTGTGTGTAAACATAATGGGGAGAAAAAAAAAAAAAAAAATTATGTATATGTATGTGTGCACGCACATGGAATATGCACATATGCATTTTTGAAGCTTTTTATACACGATTGCATTACTCAAGTAAACATGCGCAAATGAGCCAAGCCCTCCTCCAGCTGGGGGAAAGTGAAAATACAAAAAATGTTGTGTCTTATTTATTTTACTACTATTTTAAAGCGTTAAGTGATTTTTTTGTTTTGGGAGTAACAAAGAAAAAAGAAGAGATAACAAGGAATCAATCCCTGGAATTCATAAAGACTGCTACAGACAGATTTTGCGAAGGTGTCTCTCATGCGTTCTAGAAGTCTGGCAGCATGCACCATAATTCATGTACAGGTTTAGAGCTTGTACTTGAACTTGGCACACGTTGTTCCACTTATAGAATGCATATGAGACACTCTCTCTCAAACTCTGTGACTGTTTCTCTCTTTGTACGCGAGAGTTGTTCTCCATTAGCTTCACTTTTGTAAGATACAAACTGTTGGCATTGTATTTTGAACATGGCAAATTCATTGTGCCACAAGTAAAAGTGGCACATTTTGGTACACGAGACGCTGTCAGAACCAAACATGTCGTAAATACTTCAGGAGTTTGGCGCAATATATTTACAAAAGGTATTAATGCAGAAAAGTGGCGCAGCATCTTTATTGAATTTTCCCCAATGTTTCCTAGTATGACGCACTCTGGTATTAATATATTTATGTGGTTTTGGGCACAGAAGTAACCTTTTTTTTTTGTTTCTGGTCTACTGTCCCATTTATCTCAAAGCACTAGTTTCAAACACACCTTTCCTTTAGCGTCTTCTCTCATTGGTGCGTTAAAGGTCTGCTGTGCACAAGCACAGCATTATCCATTTTTATAGAAGGATGTGAAATAATAGTTTAAGGCACTTGTTACTCTGTCCAGTGAACATTATTTTTTTGTTATTGCAGGTTGCCATAAAAATTATTGACAAGACCAAGCTAGATGGGGAAAATCTGAAAAAAATATTCCGAGAGGTGCAGATTATGAAAATGCTTTGCCACCCCCACATTATTCGGCTGTATCAGGTAGGTATTTTCCAGACGCAATATTTCTTTTACACCTGTGTTTACTTGGAATTTTGTATATTGCTTTACACATGTGCTTTAAGAAGCCATTTAAAATACAAAGCCCAAATATTCACAAAAAAATTGATCTTTTACTTGCAAACCCATAAGTCTCTTACCAAGTGTCATGTAACTGCTTCTTTATATTACCTATAACATTCGTTGTCATGCTAATCTTTAATGGCTCTTGCAGACAGATATAATAAACTATTGCTGTTTATGCGTAGGATAGACTGGCAGAAAGAACCTGAATAAAAAAACAGTATTGTTCTTTAAAGACCTTGTGTATGTGCACATACAAGTGCATAAATGTGTGTACGTATATAAGACCCCTTTCACACAGATCCGCTAAAATCGTGCTAAATCGCCGGTAGTTTTTGCCGTGCTATAGCCTCGGTTTTCAGGCGCTTGTGGGTGCCGGTTTCTTTAAGGTCATGTGACAACCTTAGAAGAAAACCACAAAAGACTAGTTTTTCATTCATTGCAATGGGCAGGGGCATTTTGGGAACGCTATTTACAGTGCTCCCAACCGGACCCAAAGATCTTGCTTGCAGGACTTTTCCCAACGTCCTGCAAGTGCAACGCCCCAGTGTGAAAGCACACTGGAGTGAATGGGAGGTGGTTTTCAGGCACTTTTCAGAGGCTATTTTTTAGCGCTAAACCTCCTGAAAACAGCCTCAGTGTGAAAGAGGTCCAAGGGTCGAGTTCTTCTTAATCCTCTTCTAGATGTTAATGTTTGAATCTACTCTTGTATACTGCATTGACACACAATTGCACTTTGGTAAATGGTCTTTCATTGGTTAAATTTAATGCAAAACAAAAAAATTTTACTACACAGGAGAAGCTAATTGATTCTTATAAATGGGCAGTCTGGCAAGTCCAAGTAACTTTGTTTGTTTGAATCGGCTAAATACATCCAGTTGCATCAAAAGCATTCAGTCTTAATTGTCTTGAAAAAGTCATAGTTTGGGTAGAAAACCCTGTCTTCTGCCAGCATGCTTTAGCAAAGGACCATTACTCTTTGTGTAGAAGTAGTCATCTTTCTGTAGTGGTCCAAAACACCTTTGCAGAGCTGTCCGGTAAGGGGGAGCATAAACTTTGCTGTTTGGAGCAAGCAAGCGTGTATTGGTGTTTTGCTTTGCGTTTATCAAGATTCTTGCGGTAAAACCAAGGAAGCTTAGACTTCTGTAGTGTATCAATGCTTTACTAAAAAGAAAAGCTGCACATACAACTGTAGGATACACAATACAACACAACTCATAGCTTATAAAATGTCTTCATGCACAATGCCAATTATCCTTTCTAGCAAAATATAAGTAAACTAAACTTACTCAACTTAGGATTTAAGATGTAATGTCCTTCATGGTTCCTTGCTCAGTCCGACTCAAAATGTCTCCAAACTCCTCCAGCTTCTAACACGCATCTTTCCTCTTCGTCCTTTCAAACACAACTCCCTTTGTCTCCACCTTCTTGCTTCAAAACCTAAACCCCCCCCCCCAACTTCTGACATGTTTCCCTCAACACAAACTTTCCTGCTTCTCCTTTCTACGCACAATCTTCGACCTCCTC
>BLSH010351919.1:297510-317351 GCA_018402905.1 Glandirana rugosa | reverse complement strand
AACGCGGCCACTTTTGCGCAAACCAATCAATAAACGCCGATTGCGATTTTTTTTATCGCAAATATGATGAAGAATATAAATCGGCCAAAAACGGTGAAAAAAAATGTTTTTTTATATTTTTTTTTTGGATTTGCATTTTAGCAAAAAGTAAGAAATTTGGGTTTTTTTGCAAAATTGTCGCTCTTCTTTTGTTTATAGCGGCGATCAGAAATGACGCAGAGGTGATCAAATACCACCAAAAGAAAGCTCTATTTGTGGGAAAAAAAGGACGCAAATTTCGTTTGGGTACAACGCCGCACGACCGCGCAGTTGTCAGTTAAAGCGACGCAGCGCCGAATCGCAAAAAGGGCTCCGGTCCTAAAGCTGGAAATCCTTCCGGTCCTTAAGTGGTTAATAACAAACATGTTATACTTACCTGCTCTGTGTAATGGTTTTGCACAGAGCAGCCCGGATCCTGCTCTTCTGGGGTCCCCCACTGATGCTTCTACCTCCTCCTACCTTCAGACTGCCCCAATAGCAAGCTGCAAAGTATAGTTTAGAGCACCCCTATAGCAAGGTAAAAAAACTAGTGACTTTAGAACCACTCACTTCCTGCCAGGACTACATGTCCCATGATGCATCGCTCCTCACACATTCACTTGCTGACATGTATGGATGGTGTACTGAGCTGTATGTGTGCTGCACTGTTTATACTGATATGTAAACAAATAATGCATTCTGTATGCAGGCCAACGAACAGCTATTTTCGTAATCAATTCGTTGTTTCGACCCTAGACATTTGGCTCAAGTCACAAAGCTTTACCTCCAGCCTAGGGCATTTATTTTCAGTCACTTGACTGTACTTTTTAAATTTCATTGGACTCTGAAAATGACCATAATTTATTTTGAAAATAAGAATGTTTACGGTGAGATAGCCTTGTGATTTGAGTCTGTGGTGTTAAAATAATCCTTTACAGCAGTGGTGGTCAACTTGCTTTATATAGAGGGCCTCAAGTGTGGCCCCCCTAAGGTTACCAATAATGTTCAGGGCATGTAATTGTTACAGAAAATAGTCAGAGACTGGGCATACTACAGTAGATAGAGTGTGGGCATGCTACAGATGATGGCCAAGATGCTGTAGGAGATTGTCAGAGACTGGGGATGTGCTACAAGACATGCCTACCCTGGGTAGGAAAACAAAGGACTTCCCACTTGATTACCCATCTGCTGAATGGCCCCACCCTTACTGAGATGGAGCCGTTCTTCCGACTGTCTTCCTTGCATAGCTTTCCCTCCCCCATGACACCGATTTTGGGACACCCAAGATTTTCTCTGGGCTTATCGAACCCGGCCTTCACCTCACAGGCTTTGCAGGGGCTCTTATGTGTGCCTCATTTTCTGCGACCCTCAGGATGGACTCCCACCAAAAATATGATTACGGGACGGACACCTCTCATTGGACCTCCTGGAGAGCTTTGCAACTTTCCCACTGAGTTCTATGCTTAAATACAAACTCTTCTCTCGGCAGCTAAACTCATTTGTGATGGTCCTACACATGGCTCTCTCTCTCTGTCATACAAGATTTTGTTAGACCTGCATGCCACCACAGACCCTCCTTTCCTAGCAAAATGGGAAAGTGACCTGCCCAACCGCATTCACTGAACCCCAGAAGAAACGCATATTTTTCTTCACGTAAAAGTCATCACTCTGTAGCAAATATCAGGAAACTTCCTACAAATTACTCATGCAAAACCAGTTATCGTTTTCTTTCCACTTAACAATTATGTGCCACTTTGTGTTGGTCTATTACATAGAGTCCCAAAAAAATGACAATTGCGTTTTTGGTTGTGACATGACAAAATGTGGAACAATTCAAGGGGTATAAATACTTTTTTCAAGATATTGTATCACTCTATCTGGAGTTCCTTTAAGTAGCTCAGCCAAATGATTTTGCTGATTGTAGAGTTTCATTGCCTGTGTATTTGTATCATGTCTTTCTTTGATGCATCTCTTATAGGTGATGGAGACTGAAAGGATGATCTACCTTGTGACAGAATATGCCAGCGGAGGGGAGATATTTGGTAAGTCATGCAATTAATATTGTTACATTTGTTAACCACTTCATATCCGCAGGCCGTCAATAGACGTCCTCGGATTTCAGTGGTGATATCTCAATGATGCTGGCACCTGCAGGCATCATTGAGGTATCGTTTTTTTAGAGCAGGCGATTCCCATCACCGTAAGAATGATCATAGCGGCAGTTCAGCCACTTGATCGTTCTTACAGGCGACGGGAGGCATGCCGTCGGAACTTGAAGCCAGAGATTTCCGAGGGACAGATGGCTCTCGGAGAACCGGGCGCATGTCATGACGTCACGTCCGGGTCTCCTGAAGCAAACAATGCCAGTTAAAGGAGAAGGAAAGGCTGAGATTGTCCGTTTTTTTTTTTTTTGATCTCAGCCTTTCCAGTCTAGAGGAAAGATGTATCTCTCCATAAAGAGGACCTGTCGCACACTTTTCCTATTACAAGGGATGTTTACATTCCCTGTAATAGGAATAAAAGTGATCAAAAAAAAAAATTAAAGTGAAAGTGTAAAAAAAAAAAAAAAAAAAAGTAAAATAAGAAAGAATAAAAAAAAAAATTAAAGCGCCCCGTCCCCGTGAGCTCGTGCACAGAAGCGAACGCATACATAAGTCACGCTCGCATATTTAAACGGCGTTCAAACCACACATGTGAGATATCACCGCGTGTGTTAGAGTGAGAGCAATAATTCTAGCCCTAGCCCAAGACCTCCTCTGTAACTCAAAAAACCTAACCTGTAAAATTTTTTAAAGCATCGCCTATGGAGATTTTTAAGTAACAAAGTTCGGCCCATTCCACGAGTTTGCGCAATTTTAAAATGTGACATGTTGGGTATCTATTTACTCAGCGTTACATCATCTTTCACATTATGAAAAAAATTGGGCTAACTTTACTGTTATGTTTTTTTTTTAATTCATGAAACTGTTTTTACATTTAAAAAAAAAAAAAAACGAGTTTGAAAAATCGCTGCACAAATACCGCATGACATAAAAAGTTGCAACAACCGCCATTTTATTCCCTAGAATCTCTTCTAAAAAAACCCATATATAATGTTTGGGGGTTCCGAGTAATTTTCTAGCAAAAAAATGATGGTTTGTACATGTAGGAGAGGAGTGCCAGAAATGGCCAGGATGCGAAGTGGTTGCTAAATTAAAGTAGTAGTAAAGCCTGACACTATCCTTAAAACATCCCCCCCTTCCTACTTATCCTGCATACTCTGTGTAAAAATGATCTGCGTACATACATTTTTTTTTAGTCCCGTTTACGTGATCCTGCAACTCCTGCTCCCCTGCGTAAGGAAGCACTTGACCGTGGCTGTAAGTTGCTGGAGCCATGACGTCACCCATATGTAACCATAGCCTGCCTGTTATCGGAGCTCCTTCCTCTCCCCTGTAGCAGCTGCTTTCTGACACAGGAGTTGTGGCTGCAGGATCATGAGACTGGACTGAAACAGATTTGAATAGGTAAGTACACAGATCGTTTACACATGGTATGCAGGATAGGTAGGGGGGGAGGGAGGGAACTTTTTTGGGAATAGTTAGGGTTGGGCTTTTCATGACTGCAACAGTGACATATATGATGATGATTCATGTCAAGAAACAAAATAAAAACACATACTTTACATCTCCGCAATACATGCACATTTATCTTTTAAAGAGGATCTGTATTTTGTCCGTGGAGGGAAGAGCAATGGGGTCTTTTTAATGGTGGCCTCACCAGTATCTCCGGCTCAGCACCTTCCTTTGCTCTGTTCGGATGCTAAAGAGCAATGAAAAATACCCAGTTCTCCAGATATTGGAGATCATGTGACTTATTCCTTATTTCCCACCTGACAAGTTGGTGCTCGATGATAGGTGGTTCAGATGTATAGCATATTTACAGGGGATGTCCGAGTCTTCAGCCACAGATCAGCACTTGGAGTTTACGCTGCATAGGCAAAAGACTGGTTCTCTTTAGTTTTGTTTAGCACATCTTATTTGTTGCAGTACTGGTAAAGCTGAGCTTTGATTTTAGGTTAATTTAATCACTAGCCTAAAAGTCTGAAAATTCTATTTACTTGTGATTCCCTTGGTAGGAGTGTTTTCTAAATCCTTTATATGTGATGATCCATTTATTTACTGCAGAATGGGAACTGGCGTGATGGGAACACGCTGTGATGACAGTTGTTCTGGGTGACTGCAGCAGGATTATACAGAAGTCATCCCAAAAATCAGAGCAGCTGATGAGCCATGCTAATGCCTAGACATGTTGTAGAACACAAACACCGTTATTGTCAGTCTAGAAAGGGTTAAATTATCCTCGTGACTGGTAATGAGATACGGGTCCTTCATGCATGCAGCAGCCTGACACTGTAAACAGGATGTATGGTGTGTGGGAGTCATAACATCGTTTAACCCATTCACTGCTGCTGGGGGCTATGGAGAGTTGAACAGGAATCTACAAGAAAGGGAAAATGAATTCAACTCACTGTTCCAGTACAGTGTGTAACGTTTTGTCAAGTTGTCTTATCACTTAGTTACATAGAATAGCAGTCATGGAATTTCGGCTACAGTATTGCAGGGGATTAAAAATAAAAAGGGATTAGGAAGGAAACATTCAACTACCACCAGAGTGGCCTAATTTCTGAAGGTCTTAGGGGATCCCAGTGCCCCCATTTACTTGGCTGAACATCATGTTCTGAACCCTCCTTGTTAGATCATCTCTTTACCTCTCTTGCACCCGCCTCCTGGCTATCCAAATATTCCCACTGCAGAGAAAAACTTTGGTTTTCTTGCATTCCTCCAGCAACCACCCCTATAAATAGGTCCAGCACTCTTCCATTCAGTGATTTACTTTCTTTACAGCAATGCAGGAGGAATGCTGGCCACACAGTTGGGTTAATAAGAGTTGCAGTGAATTGGATCACTTTCAGGTTATAATTAAGGATGAGCTCGAATTTGTTCGGAACCGAACGTGCCCGAGCCCGCCAGGAAGTGAATCCTGCACTAATCACAGGCAGAGAGACATTCCCTGATGTGCGGCTGCAGCGATCGGGGAATGTCTCACTGCCTGTGATTAGCGCAGTGCAGGGTTCACTTTCTGGCGGGCTCGGGCACGTTCGGTTCCGAACAAGCCCGAGCTCGTCCTTAATTACAATGTTGGAGTGTCAAGTAACAGTCAACTGCAGTCTATTCTCTGCCAGACTAGTAGCAAGTGTTAAATGTTGGGTGTGCGCGTAACAGCCAATATGCCTAAGCGTTTCAACTTGTAAGTAGTTCATATCATTTCTTGGAAATGTTTTTTTCTCTTTCGTTCATTGCCGGACGCAGCTTCTTATTCTTGACATGTGGAGTATGCACCTTTTACCAGGAGTAAACTAGGCAGAACATAGTTCAGACAAAAAAGCAAGCTAGCCCCTCCCGGGGAGCAGTCCTCACTCTGCATAACCCCCTCCACCCTGCTAGCAGTTCAGTTTTATCTGCCTAGTGCAAGGAGTAGGACCTGGCTCCCTGTTGGGATCTGCGGTTCCCCAATTTTTTGTTTTGCTCAAGCTATGAGCGGTGACAGGCTGGAGATCTTTAGGTCCAGGTAGTCTCCCCAGCGCGGCCGACAGATGCGAGCCGTTTCTTGGCTGCTTGCGGGGTCGGCCGCATTGGGCCCCGTTCCGTGCTGGGAGTGACCTGGCTGCGGCTCGCGTTGAGGTCTTGCATGGCCGGCACCGTCTGGGTGTAGGTGGTTCTGGTCTTCCCTCTCACCTTCCCCCGCCGCATCCCGTCTCCGTTGCTGCTGTCCTGGGTCCCCTGGCCATGTGGCGATCGCTGCCATTTGGTTGGTCTCCTGATGGGCAAATGGCATGTGCTTTGGCGCCGTTTCCTCAGTCTGGACGGCGCGGTCGGCACGTGTGGGGGAGCTCCCAGCAGCAGCAGTGAGGCAGATACGCCAGGCTTTTCAGCAAGTATAGCTGGCTTCTCCCTGGGGTGCTGGTAGCGGCGCAGTGCGGGTCCTCCTGTGCATTTCTGGGCCGATGTGCGGGGGCAGCTGAGGGGTGGCCTTGTGGTGGGCGTGCGGCCTGTTGGCCTCACAGGTGTTCCGGGGGATCGCGGCTGAACCGGGAGTGTCTGTCCCGGAAGTCTCCGCGGAGGCTCCGGCGGCGCTGGGACCTGTAGTCCCACTAGACAAGCTGACTTCAATTTTGAAGGAATTTTTCGACCGGGTGGAACCGGTCTGTGGTAGGGGGGTGGCGAAGATGCGTGCGAGAGGTGGTGTCGTCCGGGTACAAGATATAGAGTTCTGTACCCTAACCCCAGACAGGTTCTTCCCCCTCAAATCTGAGGCTCCCTCCGGGGCGTCGGCAAGCTCTGTTCGAGCAGGGGGTGATTGTCCCGGTCCCGCCTGCGGAATGGTTCCGCGAGTTTTATTCCAACCTCTTTGTGGTTCCAAAGAAGGACGGAGTCAGGCCGGTTCTGGACCTAAAGGCGCTCAATCACTTCCTGAAGGCGCGCACATTCCGGATTGAGTCAGTCCATTCTGTCATGGCCGCGCTGCGCCAGGGGGATTTCCTGGCCTCTCTGGACATCAGGAACGCGTACCTCCACGTTCCCATTTGTGTTTGGTATCATCGGTTCCTGCGCTTCGCGGTGGGGGATCTCCACTACCAATTTGTAGCTCTCCCCTTCGGCCTATCCTCCGCTCCGTGAGTCTTAACCAAGCTGTTGGCTCCGGTGCTGGCTCTGCTGAGGGGCATTGCTGGGGTGGCTTATCTAGACGATCTGCTCCTGAAGGCGGAGTCGGCTCCTGCCCTGGAGGACAACGTCTTGATCACCCTGGCCTCCCTGCGGGACTTGGGCTGGTTGATCAACCTTCAGAAGTGGACACAGAGCAGGCGAGGGTGTTCTTGCCTCCGGCCAAATTGCTGGTCTTACGTTTTTGCATGCGGGTGTTGGGGCTCATGGTGTCGGCCTTCGAGGCGGTACCGTATGCCCAGAGTCAAACCCGGCTCCTGCAGCGGGCGATTCTGCTGCAGTGGGACAGGTCTCTGTTGTCTCTGGATCGGATGATCAGGTTGGATCATTAGACCAGGGGGAGCTCTTGCCTGGTGGCTACGGGCCCCGGCGTTGAGCCTGGGGAAGTCGTTTCTTCCCCTGGAGTGGTTGATTGTTACGACCAACGCCAGCCTAGCAGGCTGTGTAGGAGTCCTGGGGTGGTTGTCTGCCCAGGGCCTATGGTCATCGGAGGAGTCCCGCCTTCCGATCAGTGTGCTGGAACTGCGGGCGATCCGGCTCTGCCGTTCCCATTGGTCGGAGAGGTTGCACGGTCGACCGGTTCGGGTGCAGTCGGACAACGCCACGGCGGTGGCGTATGTAAACCATCAGGGCGGCACAAAGAGCGTGGCAGCAGCCGCGTAAGCAGCCCACATCTTTAGGTGGGCAGAGCTTCATGTGCCGGCCATCTCCGCTGTTTACATTCCGGGCGTAGAAAATTGGCAGGCAGACTTTCTCAGTCGCCAGACTCTGGATCAGGGAGACTGGTCGCTGCATCCAGAAGTGTTCCGTCAGATCTGCCAGAGGTGGGGCATGCCAGACGTGGACCTGCTGGCGTCCTGGTTCAATCGCAAGGTGCGATCCTTTGTGTGCAGAGCAAGGGATCCATTGGTGGACGCCGTGGACGCCCTTGTGGTTCCATGGTCTTGGTACCGGCTCCTTTTTACGCCTTCCCTCCTCTCAAGCTTCTTCCGCGCCTGTTGCGCAGGTTAGAAGTGGAGGGGATTCCGGCTATCTTGGTGGCTCCGGATTGGCCTCGGCGTCCTTGGTACGCCGACGTGGTACGGGTGGTAACGGATGTTCCCTGGCGGCTTCCGCTACGCGAAGATCTGCTGTTGCAGGGGCCCATCCTGCAACCCTGCTTTACACTCGCTGGCTTTGACGGCCTGGCTATTGAATCCCAGGTTTTGAGGTATAGGGGGGAGTCGGTGATCCCCACCATGCTTAAGGCACGTAAGTCCACGTCACGCAAGATTCATCACCGCACCTGGAAGGCTTATATTGCTTGGTGCGAGGCTGGGGGGTGGAACCCCCGTTCCTTTTCAGTGGCTCGTGTGCTGGCTTTTTTTCAGCAATGCCTGGATCAAAAATTGGCATTGAGTACCCTCAAGGGGCAGATTTCTGCCCTAGCAATTCTTTTCCAGCGTCTGTTAGCGACTCACTCTTTGATTCGTACGTTTGTACAGGGGGTACGTCATGTGGCCCCTCAGGTGAGGTCACCCCTGGCGCCGTGGGATCTGAACCTGGTACTTTCAGTACTGCAGAATCTGCCATATGAAAAGATCAGAGACATTTCTTTGCTGTTGCTCTCGCAAAAGGTGGCCTTTTTGGTGGCCATCACATCCGCCAGGCGGATGTCTGAGTTGGCGGCTTTGTCTTGTAGGTCTCCCTACTTGGTCCTGCTTAACCACTTCAGCCCCGGAAGGATTTCCCACTTTAGGACCGGAGCCCTTTTTGCGATTCGGCGCTGCGTCGCTTTAACTGACAATTGCGCGGTCTTGCGACGTTGTACCCAAACGAAATTTGCGTCCTTTTTTTCCCACAAACAGAGCTTTCTTTTGGTGGTATTTGATCATCGCTGCGTCGTTTCTGATCGCCGCTATAAACAAAAGAAGAGCGACAATTTTGCAAAAAAACCCAAATTTCTTACTTTTTGCTAACATACAAATCCAAAAAAAAATACAAAAAAACATTTTTTTTCACTGTTTTTGGCCGATTTATATTCTTCCTCATATTTGCGATAAAAAAAAATCGAAATCGGCGTTTATTGGTTTGCGCAAAAGTGGCCGCGTTTACGGATGATAATTCATTTTTGGGGTTTTTTTTTTTTTTTATTAGTAATGGCGGCGATCTGCGATTTTTAGCGGTACTGCGATATTTCAGCAGACATGTCGGAACATTTTGACACTTTTTTGGGACCATTGGCATTTATACAGCGATCAGTGCTATAAAAATGCACTGATTACTGTGTAAATGCCATTGGCAGTGAAGGGGTTAACCTGCAGGGGATGCTCTAAGGGTTAACTGTGTTCCCTGGGCGTGTGCTAACTGTGGGGCGACTGTCCTAGCTGGGGAAGGGAAGCGATCTCAGCTTCCGTGTAGAGGAAGGCTGTGATCACAGCCCTTCCCCCCTCACAGAACGGAGGTCTGTGTTTACTTACACGGACCTCCGTTCTTTCACTCCGGGGGGTTTATTGCGGGTAGCCGGCGGCAATCGAAGCCGTCGCACCCACTCCCTGGCCCTCCCCGAACACAGTGAGCGTGCGGGCGCGCCGCCAGTGCGCGATCTCGCAGCCGCCGCCAGATGACGGCGATTTGCGATATCGAACCACTCTGTCGCCGTCAACCTGCGGTTGGCGGTCGGCAAGGGGTTAAGGACAATGCGGTGCTGCGCCCATCTCCTTTGTTTCTACCGAAGGTGGTTTCCTCTTTTCACATTAATGAGGACATTGTCCTTCCTTCCTTTGTGTCCACGCCCGTCACGTCGCCCATACCCCTGTTGAAGTCCTAGCGGTCGAAACGCGTCGGGTGAGGCTGACCTGCATATCCAAACTCTACGCTCTTCCTGTATTTTATTGGACTTCCAATCTGCTCATTTATGGATTTTATCATGTAAGTGTATTTCTTTTTAATAAACCCCACTGGTCAATAGTATTACGCTATGTGGAGTGTTTTTACATATTCCCATTGAGGTATTCTGTGAGTTTGGTTGATGTCTTCATCTACACCGTGAGACCTACCTGTGAAGTGTATAGCTTCGAAGTGTGGCCGGACACTGGGACGGGATGGTGGAGGTGTTGATGGTGATGTCCACTCGATTGCCTTGGATGTCTAGTTCCTATACGTACAAACTTCTTACTTCTGATAAGAGTACCCATTGTTACTGGTGAAGGTGCACAGTGCATGCTGGGCTAGTGGAATTACAAGTCACTTCATTGGGTGTTGCATACGGTGAAGGATGATTTATAAACTTTTAACATCATCTTTATTATGGATTCAACATTCATAGTTCATGGTTTTGTGTTTTTTTATTTACAGTAATGGACTTATTACTTGTATTAGTTGTATTTATCACATTGGGTTGACAAGGCTGAAACTGAGTCTACCTTTTCACTGTTTATTTTGGTCTTATATATATTTATATGGTTCACTTCTGTGTGTGTGTATGTATATGTGTATGTGTGTGTATATATATATATATATATATATATATATATATATATATATATATATATATAGCGCTGCACTTTATTATTTATTATTGTCACTGTACTAATGACTGGCTGGGAAAGGGGTTAACATCTATGGGCAATCAAGGGGTTAACTGTGCTCCTAGCAGTGTGTAATATGTGCTGTTTTTACTAATCAATGTGGTAGATTTTTTGAGAAAAAACCGCCACATCGCTGCTCTGTGTAGAGAGCCCAGTGTTTACTAACAGTTACTCTGTACTGTGATTCGCTAAGCCGATACGCAGGTCCAGGCAACAAATCGTTGGCCGGGACCTGCTAACTGACTTGTGCTGTACCAAATCACAGCACAGATACGGTGGCGTGCACGCACCCCCACCCGGAAATGCTGGATCACTTCACCACTGGGTGGAGTTTAAGAAAACTTTGCAAGTTCAGTTTTACTTTTCTACAGTCAAAAAGTTTTTGTTGCAGATCTGACACTTTTAAGCCTTTTTCACGCGGACTTCAGCTTGTTTAAGAGCAGTATGTACAGCAAGCTTTTACAAAGCTGTCAACAAGCTGTAGGTATGAAAACAACCGTCAGCTCCAGTTTAAGGCTAAGTTTACACTAGCTTCAAAATCAGGCATTTCATGAGCATTTTTGAAGCTCTATGGATGCCTTTCAAACTTCTGTGCATTGTAGCACCCAGCGCTGTTCACGTGGTTGCATTGCTTCAAAATTGATCTGATGTATTGTTTGCCATTTGCCATGCTTTCCTGGTGCCCAAACTCTTCCATTGATGTAAACGCGCTGAAAACACACTGGAAACGCTCCTATGGTGTTTACAGCGTGTTTGAGATGTGTTTTAGAAGGTTTTATTAGCTGTGATAATGCAAAAATCCATAGAAGAAAAACCAACACAGAGGGGTGTCTGACGAGCATTTTTTAACACAACGCAAATGCATCAGACGCACCAAAATTGCATTGTTAACAGATCTTAACCCATTGAATGCATTAATGGGCACACAAAATTCTATGCATGTTTAAATGAGGCCTATGGATACGAAACCCAGGTCTGAATGGGAGTGCTGGCTTCCGCATAGCTAGCTTCAGTAAACTTTAGCCCTGCTTAAACTTTTGATTAACCACTTAAGTACCAGCCTTTACCACTTCAGCCCTGGAAGGTTTACCCCCTTCATGACCAGGCCATTTTTTGCGATACAGCACTGCATTACTTTAACTGACAATTGTGCTGTCATGCGACGCTGTACCCAAATAAAATGTTTGTCCTTTTTTTCCCCACAAATAGAGCTTTCTTTTTTGCGCTATAAACAAAGAAAGGCCCACCATTTTGAAAAAAAAACTCCACAGTATGTTTTAGTTTCTTCTTTAAAACACATCCAATAAAAAAAATGTAAAAAATCTAACTTCTTCATCAATTTACGCCAATATGTATTCTGCTACATATTCTTGTTAAAAAAAATCCCAAGAAGCGTATATTGATTGGTTTGCACAAAACTTATAGCGTCTACACACTATGGGATAGATTTATGGAATTTTTTTTACTAGTAATGGTGGCGGTCAGCCACTTATAGCTGGACTACTATATTGTAGTGGTCAAATCCAACACCTAACTGACACTTTTGACACTTTTTGGAGAACCAGTGACATACAGTGATCAATGCTAAAAAAATATGCACAGTCACTGTACTAATGACAGTGGGTAGTGGGGATGGGCGTTATATAGTGACTCCCAGACAATTGAAAATGTACAAAGTTTAAATGTATAAATATTTATTTAATGGTAGAAAAGACATAACACGTATACAAACATTTGCAGGCTATTACAAAGCCAGCATGAAGAGTACCCACCAAGATTCCTATCATAAGCTGGTGTGCAGGATCCTCGGGAGACCCTGATGGGATCCTTGGCGGGTGACTATTGGGACTGTATGATGCCCACGTTTGTTTTTCCCTTCAATTAAACCTTAAGCAGGGCATATATGTCGGTGTATTATCCTGTTACACCTTATGGATTAAAGACCTGAAAAGGTTCTTCTGGGATTTCTACCCACTGATCATTGCATGTAAGGAGTGCTTATGATAGGAATCCTGGTGGGTACACTTCATACTGTGTGGTTTTCATCTCTGACATGGTTTTAGTGATATGGTCTCCCCTTAGTCCAGACGTTTTTCAGACAACATAAAGGTGTGAAGTCAAGACCTGAGGAAGCAACGCTTAAAGGCCGCAAAACATGTTGGCAATCTGTGCACAGTGCACCTGTCTGCCATGTCGTATAGGCACAGCTGCTTATTTTACGCTGGCTTTGTAATAGCCAGCAAATGTTTGTACGTGCATTATATCTTTTGTACGATGAAATAAATATTTAAACTTTTTGTATATTTTCAATTGTCTGGGAGTCGCTATAGAACGCCCATCTCCACTACACACGTTCTCTGCATATATGCCCATAGGTATGGCTGCAACTAACAATTATTTTCATAATCAATTAGTTGGCTGTTTATTTAGATTAATCGGATAATAACCTTAAAAAAGTGTGGTGTATAATTTAGTTAATATGTAAAGTTTAAAAAAGGCAATTTATTCCTAAATATCTCTATGCAGTGGTAAATATAAATAACCAACTACAGGCAGTCCCCTAGTTACAAACATCCGACTTACAAACGGAGGGAGACAGCAGGAAGTGAGAGGAAATCTCCCCCTAGGAAGGGAAATTCACTCCTGTAAGAGTTCTCATGTCTCACTGAAGCTTTAGCACCAAGGCTTGTTTCCACAACAACCCAAAATGTTCAAAATTCAATTTTCATAGGGATAGAAAGTGAGGTAAAATCTTCTAAACAGAAGCATAGACAGCAAAACAAACATTACAGGGGTGTTACCCCTTCCCTATGTAATCCAAAAAAACTTAAAAAGATTTTTTTTTGGCTGGAGCTACACTTAAAAAATGTACCTGTTCCCACTTACAAATTCGATGTAAGAACAAACCTACAGACCCTATCTTGTTTGTATCCCGGGGACCGCCTGTATATGGTTAGGGAGCAAAATCTCCAATCCACTCTGAGAATAACAGACAAAAGCATACATAATAATACACACAAAAGTAGAATATATGGGTACTTTAACTAGGAGTCAGATATGAAGGGTGGAAGGGGATACAAATCTTTTATATTAAATATTACTAAAAGCTGAGCCTTTTTTTGTCACGAATATGATCATTTTAAATATAATGCACAATACTGGTAAAAGTTTACTTTAAATGCAATTTAATGCTTTATATTACCTCCAGTCTATCAACCTCCACCTTCTCTGGATTAAGATGCTGATCTTCCTGCACACAGTGTTTAACCACTTCAGCCCCAGAAGGATTTCCCCTTTTAGGACCAGAGCACTTTTTGCGATTCGGCACTGCGTTGCTTTAACTGACAATTGCGCGGTCGTGCAACAGTGTACCTAAACAAAATTTGCGTCCTCTTTTTCCCACAAATAGATCTTTCTTTTTGTGGTATTTGATCACCTCTGCATTTATGATCACCACTATAAACAAAAGAACAGCGACAATTTTCCAAAAAATAAATAAATAAAAAAATATTTCTTTTTGCTACAATACATGTCCCAAAAAAATATATATAAAAAATTTTTTTTTCAAAAGTTTTGGCCGATTTATATATTCTTCCTCTTATTTTTGGTAAAAAAAAAAAAAAAATCTCAATCGGCGTATATTGATTGGTTTGTGCAAACGTTGTCGCGTTTACGAAGGATGAGAATTAATTTATGGGTTTTTTTTATTTTTTTTTATTTTTTACTAGTAATGCCCTTGATCTGCGATTTTTATCTGGACTGGGATATTGGGGCAGACATGTCGAACCATTTTGACACTTTTTTGGGACCATTAGCATTTACACAGCGAACAATGCTATGAAAATGCATTGATTACTGTAGAAATGTCACTGGCTGGTAAGGGGTTAACTTGCAGGGGGGCGCTCTAAGGAGTTAACTGTGTTCCCTGTGTATGTTTTAACTGTATGGGGGCTGGGCTGGCTGGGGGAGGGGAGTGATCGTGGCTCCCATACACAGGGAACCTGCAGTCACATCCCTTCCCCCTCTGTCTGAACGGAGATCCGTGTTTACATACACAGACCCCTGTTGTGTCACTCTGGGGGAGCAGTCACGGGTAGCCGATGGACTTCGAGTCCGCCCTACCCGCTCCCTAAGAACATAGTGAGAGCGCCCACGATACTCGTTCTCGCGGCCGCCGTCACCTGACAGCGTTTCGTGATAACGAACCTAGTTGCCACCGTCAAGCCACGACGGGCAGTCGGCAACTGGTTAAAGTAATTTTTTTTTTTTTTAAGCAACGTGTTGTGCTTACCTGCACTGTGCATTGGTTTTGCACAGAACAACCTGAATCCCCCTCTTCTAAGGTCCCCCACCGACTCTCCTGGTGCCTCCTTCCTTCAGAGTGCCCCAATACCAAGCTGCAAAGTATAGTATAGAGAGCCCCTATAGCAAGGTAAAAAAAACTTCTGTCTTTAGAACCACTCACTTCCTGCCCAGGACTACATGTCCCATGTGGCATTGCTCCTCACACATTCACACGTTCTCAGGCACTTACTGACATCTATGGATAGTGTACTGAGTTGTATGTGTGCTGCACTGTATTTCCTGATATGTAAACAAATATTTCATTCTGTATGCAGGCCAACTAATCGGCTGGGCGATTAATCAGTTGTGAAAATAGTTGACAACTATTTTCATAATCTATTAGTTGTCGATTTGTTGTTGATTATTTCGGCCCTACTTATAGGGTTGGTGCTCCCGGACAATTTATTATAGTTGACTTTATGGGCCGTACTATATATATCTGTCACTGTACTAATGACACTGGAAGGGAAGTGGTTAACATCTAGGGCGATCAAGGGGTTAGATGTGTGCCTAACATTGTTTACTGTGTGCTGATTTTACTAAGCAATGAGCGTTTTTTTATTCCTGCTTTGGAAGAAAAAGCCACACATTGCTGCCGTCAGAAGAGAGCCCCCCCCCCCTCTTTTTTTTACCTACACAGGGCTCTCTTCGGTAATCTCCGGAGCCGATCGTTGGCTGCCGGCGGCCAATTAGTGGCCGACAGCCGCTGACTGAGGCTGCAGCCAATCACAGCACAGTCAGGGGAGTGCGGGAGCGTTCTCTACTCTGGTAATAACCACTGACCAAAAATTCTGAAAAACAACTTGTTCTCTTTCTGTTTATAAGACATGAAAATGCCAGGACATTATAAAGACCCCCAAAGTGACCTCTTTATGGAAGGTAGATACTCTAAGATGAATTTATAACTTGTATATTACCCTGGGTTATTGGCTGGTACCTTCAGGTGAATTGACACTGGAAAGGCTTTGGTTGCTCTCCCTGGTCTCAGTCTGTGAGACCCCAGTTTCTTTCTCGGACATCACGGGACACAGAGCAGGCTATATATTTATATACTTATGGGTTATACTCCACCTATAGGTGAATGGACACTGGTGTTTTATAAAAAACAGCAAACAGGAATTACCCTCTCCTATATAACCCCTCCCATATTGGGAGCACTTCAGTTTTTTTGCCAGTGTCTGGAAGGTGGATGGTCACTTTGACAGCTCTCTAGATTTGTATGCTGGTTCCCACATAGGTTCTTTAAGAATCAAGGGACAAGCCTTATACCAGATCCATTTCAAAGGGCACAAAAGCTAAGATAAATGGTACCCGGGCCTCGCTAAGAAGACAGAAAAAATTTGCGAGGTTTTGCCTGTAAGCGACCATGCGTCTTTGAAAAAAAAAAAAAAAATTGCCGCCTGCACTTCCTGTATTTGTCCACTGGGGGATGGTGAGTCAGTTGGGTTTGTCTTCCTGTGATTTTCGCGGCGGCCTCTGGGGGAGCTGTGCAATACGTTCGTTGGAACGAGCGGTGCGGGTGGGCACCAGCGGCGCGGGGGAGCGTGCACGTGCCTTGAACCGGCATTTTAAATGCACGGCGGCGCAGGTAAGGATTGCTTCACTCATACAGGCGCTGCAGGACACTGGCAGACTATTCCTCTGGGGGCACGTGAGTTCAGGTGGTGGACAGCAGGAGTCAGGCAGGAGCGGGCAGCATTGGAAGTGGCTAAGGGGAATGAGGTCTTACAGCAAGCCATGGCTTCCAAGAGACGCACTGAGGGGAGCGCTCCTAAGGCTATGGCCACAGCCCCAGAAGGGGTTACTAAGGTGCTGGCCACTATAGCCTCCCCTGAGGACACCAGAGGCAACAGAGCAATCTGAGCCACTACGCCTATCTGGTTTAGTGCCAGCTACCTCAGCTTCCTCTTGAACTTGTGTCACAAAAGAGGACCTGTCATCTGCATTATCAGGCTTAGAAAACAAGCTAGCATTAATGATTGCTGCTGTTACTCGTGGTAACAAGAAGCGTGGCAGGTCTCAATCTCCTGACCCCCCCCTAGGCTGGAGCAGGATTGGATGGAGGAAGAGAAGGAGGTAGTGGAGGAGGAGTTCCCTGAAATCCCAGCAGAGGATTCAGCCCCAGAGGAGTCTGAGACAAATGAAAGACCGGATCTTTCAGGGGCTCAGTCACAAAAGATACTCGTACGTGCTTTGACACGCAGAGTGCGCGAGGCCTTCAGATTACCTCCTGTACAGATACCTGAAAGGACCTTCTCCTCCTTTTGGTCATTGAAAGCCCTGCAGAGCTCTCAGGGCTTCTCTCTACATCCACTGTTGGAACAAGTGGTATATTCAGACTGGGAACACCCTGATAGAGTTTTTATTCCTCCCAAGAGATTCTTCTTATTGTAGCCCATGGAGGAAAGTTTTTGAAAAAGCTGGAATCCTTACTTAAAGCCTCCTTTGCCCTAGCAAGCTCTGCCATTCAGCCGGCAGTCTTAATTTGCCACAGGCTTTATGTTTTGCTGTAGATGCCTTGAAGGACTCAATACAGCAGGTCTCTCGCATGGCCCTTTTGTCTGTGCATATGCGCAGAATTCTGTGGTTAAAGAATTGGGCAGCTGACTCCCTTGTAAAAGGTTACTGACAGGGTTTCCCTTTCATGGTGAGCACCTGTTTGGAGAAGATCTAAATAAATACATTCAAAAGATCACTGGTGGTAAGAGTACTCTATTACCAGTCAAAAAGCCAGCTAAGCGGTCTTCTGCTAAGCCTCCGACTGCGGGTTCCTCTAGCTTTACAGGATCTAGGCAGTTGTGACGGCCACAAGGCCCTGTGTTTAGAGGTAAACCGGGCCAGGGGCAGAAAAAGCTATGGGCCCAAGGGTCCTCCAAGCACAAGTCCAAACCTTCCTTGTGAAGGGGCTCCCCCACTCACTCGAGTGGGGTGGGGGGGGGGAGCTGTTACGCTGTGAAGGAGTATGGCAGGACATCATCAAAAAGAAATGGATGGTATCCCTAGTGTCTCTAGGCTACAAGCTGGAGTTTTGGGATTGGCCCCCCTTGGAGGTTTCTGAAGTCAAGGATGCCTGCAGATACGGTAAAAAAGGATCAGCTACTCAAGGCATTAAGTCATCTGACCCTGCAAGGTGTAATTGTGGAGGTACCAGCAATAGAGATGGGTACAGGGTCTTACTCAAACCTGTTTACTGTACCAAAGCCAAATGGGTAAGTAAGAGCAATTTTGGATCTCAAGGCCCTGAACCAGTTTCGGGTAGTGCGGCCATTTCGAATGGAGTCCATTCGGTCAGTGCTCGCCTCTCTTCAAAAAGCAGATTTTCTATTCTCAATAGAACTCAAAGATGCATACTTACATGTACCAATCTTCCCTCCTCACCAGAGGTTTTTACGCTTTGCAATAGCACAGCAGCATTACCAGTTTGTGGCTTTGCCATTCGGTATTGCGACAGCACCCAGAGTTTTCATAAAGGTGCTGGCCCCCGTGCTGGAGCTTTTGAGATCAAGAGGAGTATTGATCTCGGGTTACCTGGACGACCTCCTGATCAGGGATCAATCCAGGGAGAGGCTCAGGTCCAGTCTGGCTTTGACGCTCCAGGTACTGCAGAATTTGGGCTGGATCATCAACCGGGGCAAGTCCTCCTTGATTCCGATGCAATGCCTGGAACATCTGGGTCTACAGTTAGACACCAGACAGGGTAAAGTTTTTCTACCCCTCAGGAAGGTCAACGATCTCAGGAGCCTGGTAAGGCGGATAAGAGATCAGAGACGCCCGTCAATCCGGCTCTGTATGAGTATGCTGGGCAAGATGTTAGCCTCATTCAAAGCTATACCTTTCGGCCAATTTCATTTCAGAATAATTCAGAGGAACATTCTGGCAGAATGGAACAAGAGAGTTCAATCTCTCAATTGCGACATGACCAGTTTTCTGGGAGATGGTCACCACGGACGCCAGCCTTTCAGGTTGGAGAGCGGTCATGAGGGACCTCACAGTTCAGGGAACCTGGTCTCGTGCAGAACAGAAGCTTCACATACACATCTTAGAACTGAGGGCCATTCGGCTAGCTCTGAGTCATTGTACTGTCAGGCTTCAAGGTCACCCAGTAAGGGTTCAGACAGACAATGCCACAGCAGTGGCTTATATCATCCACCAAGGCGGCACCAGGAGCAAGGGGGCACACAAAGAAGTGAGCCTATTGCTCAAATGGGCAGAGCTTCATGTGCCAAGGATCTCGGCGGTTTACATTCCGGGAGTGGAAAATTGGAAGGCGGACTTTGAGTTGTCAGGGGAATGGTCCCTGCATGCCGAGGTTTTCCAGGAATTATGCTGGCGTTGGAGGACACCAGAGGTAGATCTGTTGTCCTCTCGGTTCAACAACAAGGTCCAGCACTTCATTTTCAGAGCAAGGGATCCCTTTGCCATGGGGGTGGATGCTCTGGTGTTCTCTTGGGATCAGTTCTCTTTAGTGTATGCCTTTCCCCCGGTCTATCTTCTCCCGCACCTGAGAAAGGGGTATCTCAGGGGCAGCCTTAACTACCCTTATGAATGCGAGGAAGATCTCCACTAAAAGGATCTACCATAGAGTCTGGAAGACTTATATTGGTTGGTGTAAAGCCAAAAGATGGAATCCACCCCATCAGTGCAGCCTATCACTCTCCATCAGTGCAGCTATCATAGCCCATCATTGCAGTGTCAGTACAGCCTATCATTCCACATCAGTGCATCTATCATTACCCATCATTGCAGCGTATGATTGCCCATAAGAACAGCCTCGTCATCAGTACCCAGCAATCAGGGAGGAATCAGGAGGATCGGGCAGCTGTATGACATAGAGCGGGGGGTTCTCCCGCTGAGACGTGGCTTGTATATGAATAGCCAGGCGCTATCAGATGAAGTTCTGCCTCCTAGATTGATCCAGGAGGCGGAACTTCATTTGTCAGTGGCCAGCTATTCATATACAAGCTGCATCTCAGCGGGAGAACCCCGCTTTGTGTCATCCGGCTGCCCGATCCTCCTGACATTTTCCTGGCTGATAGCTTCTGGCAGAAGTGGTGCAGCCTTTTATATAGGGCATCAGAGTGACCCGGAGTGCTTTTGCCTCCCTGTCCTCCAAACCACTCTGAGGCCTTGTAAAAAAGGCTACACC
>BLSH010351919.1:285039-297500 GCA_018402905.1 Glandirana rugosa | reverse complement strand
AATCGCTTCTGGCAGAAGTGGTGCAGCCTTTTATTACAGAGCATCAGAGCAGCCCAGGGGGGCAAGCAATCCCCCCTCGTGGCATTCTAATGGCCGCACCGATTCAGCCAGGAAATTGTCAGCCCAAGTCCGCCACTGCTCGCCCTCCCCTAATTTTCCCCTAATGTGAGCAGGCGAGTGAAAATTTGGGTCGTCTCCCCCCCCAAATATTTGCTTGCAGAATACAGGACATCTAAAAGACGTCTGGCCCACATTGCAGGGCTCACTCTATTTGTAACCTTTCACTTAGACAATGTCTTGCATAGTAACAAAGTTAGGCCTCATGCACACAAGCACAGAAGCCCACCTGTACAGAGAGAGTGAGACATTTGTTTATGCGTCTGGAGCTGCATGCAGGCAGCCTAGGTTTGTGAATGAAGACACATTGGCTGTATGGACTCACCCACACATCCAAGTTTAATAAACTTGCAGGGCTGGGTGTATGGCCCTAAATGCAGCCAGTATGCATTTATGCTGTATGGGCCTTGGCCCCTGTTGTGAATGAGGTCTTAGAGAGCACATAATGTTTTTTTCTGGACTGGAGTATACTTTATGAAATGTAAATAATTTACAATAAGTTTTGTTACTGGAATAAATTTTAACATGAATTGTGACTGCATGCTATGGTGTTGGCTCCAGTGCTTTGTGTGAGTTTGTGATAAGTGTTGTATGTATCATACATGAATCTCCCATACAGAGACATCCATATTCTTTGATTTTCAGCATAATCCTAACACAGCCCTAGATACTCAATAACCTTACTTTAAACTATATAATTTTTACATCTAGAGTGTTTAAAATTACTTTTCAATGTTTTTGATACATTTTAGCATGGCTTTTATACATTTTTATGTTTAAATGTGCATTAAAATGTATCGATGATGTGAAGGTTTATGGTAGATGGGACCAAACTATTCTGCCAGTATGTCTTTTGTATGGTGGGCTCTGAAGCAGGTGTAAGTAACTTGTACAACATGAGGAATAATTTGGCCACAATGCTATCAATCTTTGGGCAGCAGAGCCGCCAACTAATTTATTACTGTCATACCTGTATCATGCCGGGTCACTGGGTAAATGGATTCGGAAAATGCTTTGTGGATCTAATTTATGCACAAAAACCTGTTATCCAAGTGTGTTGGTACTCAAACGTATGAGCTGGCAGTCTGGACAACTTGTCTGCCTGAAAGTTAACTGAAGTTACTCCCCACTCCAAGTAATATGTCTGCTTTACTTGACTTGTGGTAAATTTTATAGGCT
Organism: Glandirana rugosa; assembly: GCA_018402905.1. Taxonomy (NCBI): domain Eukaryota; kingdom Metazoa; phylum Chordata; class Amphibia; order Anura; family Ranidae; genus Glandirana; species Glandirana rugosa. The sequence goes on along the minus strand of BLSH010351919.1, from coordinate 296,204 downwards.
TCAGTACTGACCTTTTTTTTTTTTTTTTTTCCCCCACAGATCACCTGGTGGCCCATGGGCGCATGGCAGAGAAAGAAGCACGCAAGAAGTTTAAGCAAATTGTTGCCGCCGTTTATTTTTGTCACTGCAGGAACATTGTGCACCGAGATCTGAAGGCTGAGAATTTGTTGCTTGATGTAAATCTTAACATCAAGATTGCAGGTAAGCAGATAAAAAAGGCGAATTGAAAATCTGTACATTTTAAAAGTTAATCCCCCAAATTTATGGACTCAACATTATGTCGGGTGCTTTTTAGTTTGGTAATGTGGCTGCTAGTGCAATGTATCCTAAGTCTTTGTCATTTGCCATATTTCAGCAGTACTATCTCGTGAGCTATCACTGGTGGTCATTGATAGTCCTTGCCATTATTTCCAATGATTTGATGTCTACGTCTTCACATTGGAATGACAATGACCAAAAGCAGCTTGTCCAAGTTTTAATCATGTACATTTTGTTATTGATCTGATCGTATATTAAAGGATTTTCTCTTAATTAGTCTTTTGCATGAACATGCAGGGTTCATGTGGAAAATCTTGAGGCTCCAAAAAGTAATAGAGGGTTACGAATGGCCTAGTCAAAGGCCTGTTTTGATTTGCAGGGATAGGTAAATGGCAGTTCTTGCAGGGAAACCCACAAACCTCTTGCAACTGAAGGAATTTTGCAATTGTTTTGCATATCTCGGTCCAATAATGCCATTGCTGCCCATTGAGACAATCTTATTGGAAACCTGAAATGGCAGTTTTCCTGGTTGATCTAGGAAAGCAGTGAACGTCAGACATCAGTAACAAGGTTAGTGTCTGAGAGGCACAGAAGAAGCTTTTCTTGCAGATAACGGTAATAGTGGCATATTTTCCTGTCTGCCATTAGGCAAGTCATTTAAAAAGTTTTTAAAATGGAGTACAAGTTCACTTTCAAGTAAGTGTTTCCTGTCTTGTGTAGTTCTCAAACCTGGCTATTATACACTGTATTTTTTGTGCAGTTGGTTTCATACAGCCAGCCGCTGAGGAAGACAAGGTGGAGGTGACATCCCTGCAGGAAAGAGCATTGGTTTTGGAAGGAAGCCTGAGTTTCAGCCTTTAACCTAACTCTGTATCGTTCTATGTGATGGTCTTTCAACTTCTGTAATCTTGTCTAAAATTTGCTCATGATCAGCCTTTTCTCACCTGTCAGTATATAGTGACCTTGTTCAGAATTTCCTCTTTTTTTCCCCACAAATATGAAACCTAGTTCTGTGCATGCTTAAGCTACAGCACTTAAAGTGTTACTAAACCCAGTAATATGAAAATATTTCATCTGCACCACACACACACACACACACACACACACACACACACACACACACACACACACACACACACACACACACACACAGTGTTCACAGCTTATAAATCTTCCGTTTACATTAAAATATTGCCAAAATGTACCCTTTTGGCTGATCTGTATACCACGGTCGTGTGATAAACTGCATGGTGTGCCCAGTAGTAAGTGTTCAATTAGGAGGAGATTTCCACTATAGCCTGTATACATGCCCACATGTGTGATGTCAATATCATGTGACCTTGCTATCTCCGAGAACAAGAAAATGTTCTCTCCAGCAATAGAGAATAGACTGAGCATGTTCAGCTTTACTACCCTCACTGTGTATTTTCTGGCCTTGCTAAGAGAGACTCTGCAGGAAGGGAGGAAATGTCCATACAGGATCAAAGAGCCTTTTTGCACAATGCAGAGGATTAACCCCTTAAGTTTCACAGTGAGTATAACAAGCATGTTTTGCTGCACATACAGACAGATTTTACTGTTGTGGGTTTAGTAACACTTTATGTTGGCCATAGACTGATCAAAATTTGGCCAGTTTAGCAGGGACCAACTACATTTCGATCAGTGTGTGGCCATTCCAGCTTTACAGAAGTAACTTGATCAACTTCTATCAAAGGGACGTGCTGGAAAACTTTTAGCTATCAGCGGCTGTAGCTGCTAATCTGTGTATTCTGACAAGCACAAGTCCTACCGTCAGAATATGATGTCCTGACAGGGGGGAGAGGAATTCTGGCTGAATAAGAAAAACAAAAACAGTCTATGGCCAGCTTTAAGGCCACATGCACACTGTATTTTTTTTAAAGGATAAGTGTGTATAAAATAATAAATGCACATCTTTTTTCAGGTAAAAAAGTGCATTTATTATTTATTTTATACTGCAACCTGTAAGGCATTGCACCGCAATCAGCAGATCACAGGTGCAATGCTAGGATCCTGCATGCTCCCAGTCAGCTGTTTGCCCGTACGTTACTGAACTGCAGGAGAAATCAGTGAACTACTTCATTGAGAACTACAAGCCATCTGCTGCAGTGACTAATGGTACTTGTAGTTAATTCAGACACAGAACTATATAAATGAATGATGTGGTCATTTGGGTAGAGCCCCACACATCCTGTTTTTAAATGATGGTAGCGGGTGCCGGGAGAGGATCCAGGTGCTGTATTGTTACCTGTTATACTCTAAATACGAGTATCACATGACAAAGGTGAACTTATCCTTTGATTAACTTTTCTCCTTACAAGAGAAAAGCAGCAGAAAAAATGCAGTAAAAAGATGTGTTTACATGCGGGCTCACGCACTTTGGCGGTAATGCATTCTATTGGCCAAAATATTAATTTATTCTGGCCATGTAGAATGTAGTAACGCATGAACACACCTAGTGTTAATGCGCATTTTTCAGCCCAATTGCTCCTCTTCAGAACAGGCAAGTGATGTTCATTTTTTTCTGGCTCTAAACTCGTACACATGCTTAGATTTTTGGACGACAGAACGTTTGTTTTTTTTGTTGGATGCTGTCAAAGGTGAAGAGCAATGCCAGTGACGTAATGTGTTGAATAGCTTTGTATGTATTTTCTCGTTTCTGAGCATGCGTAGTCATGCTCTTACGATTTTTTTTTTTTGTACGAAAACCGTACTAACAATACGAAAATCGGACGTTGAGTTGGCGTACGAAAATCTTTTTATAGTCTGCACATCCAGCTTTTGTCTTCTGAAAAATCAAAATCGGCTTTCGAAAGGACCATACTAACCATCTGAAAATCAGATACAAAAATTCCTGAACGAATTTCGCATTGTGTGTATGGTGCTTAAATGCCCTCGTCTCTGAACTCCTGTAAATGCTTATGTGTACATGGACATATAGGTTAACATAGGAGGGTTTTTAGAGTTGGAAGAAAAAAAAAAAAGTCAAAAGTCGTTATTGAGCTCAAGTGTGCATGAGGCCTAGAGGAGCTACAGATAAAAAAGCTGAGCACAAGTGGGTCTGAGTACTATTACTATTGTAACAATGCATTATCAATAGAGTAAACCTGACCTGGCTTCCTGCAATTGACATTTGGCATAAAGTGGATGTAAAAAGTCTGCAGGCCCATGTTACAATCTCAGGTTTCTGTGATGTAAAAAAAGAGACAAAGATAAATAATTTCAGAACTTTTTCCACCTTAAATGTGACCTATAAACTGTACAAATCTTTTAGGCGGAGGGAAGTAAAACAAAAATAATATGGTTGCATAAGTGTGCACACCTTTTAAACTAATACTTTGTTGAAGCACCTTTTGATCAGCATGGCACATCTTGACTTGGTAATATTTGCTCACTCTTGCAAAAACTCCAAATCTGTCAGTTTGGGAGGGCATCTCCTGTGCATAGCCCTCTTCAGATCACCCCACAGATTCTCTATCAGATTCAGGTCTGGACTCTGGCTGGGCCATTCCAAAACTTTAATCTTCTTCTGTTGAAGCCATTCCTTTGCTGATTTGGATGTATGCTTTGGGTCGTTGTCATGCTAAAAGATGAAGTTCCTCTTCATGTTCAACTTTCTAGTAGAAGCCTGAAGGTTTTGTGCCAATATTGATGCTATTTGGAACTGTTCATAATTCCCTCTACCTTGACTATGGCCCCTGTTTCAGCTGAAGAAAAAAAGCCCCAACACATGATGCTACCACCACCATGTTTCACTGTGGGTATGGTGTTCTTTTGGTGATGTGCAGTGTTGTTTTTGTGTCAAACATATCTTTTGAAATTATGGCCAAAAGGTTCAACCTTGGTTTCATCAAACCAGAAGACATTTTCCCACATGCTTTTGGAAGAATGTGTTTTTGCAAAATTTAGCTGGGCTTGGAAGTTTTTCTTGGTAAGAAAAGGCTTCCATCTTGCCACTCTACCACATAGCCCAGACATATGAAGAATATGGGGAAATTGTTGTCACATGTACCGCACAGCCAATATTTGCCAGATATTCCTGCAGCTCCTTTAATGTTGCTCGTCGGTCTCTTGGCAGCCTCCCTAACCATTTTTTTTCTCGTCTTTTCATCAATTTTGGAGGTACGTCTAGTTCTTGGTAATGTCACTGTTGTGCCATATGTTCTCCACGTGATGATGACTGTCTTCACTGTGTTCCATGGTATAGCTAATGCCTTGGACATTCTTTTGTGCCTTTCTCCTTTTAACCTCTTTTAACAGTGAGATCCCTGTGATACTTTGTAAGCTCTCTGTGAACCATGGCATTTGCTGTAGGATGCGACTAAGAAAATGTCAGGAAAGACCTACTAGAACCAGCTGAACTTTATTTGGGGTTAATCAGAGGCATTATAAATGATTGCAGGTGTGCACTGACTCCTATTTAACATGAGTTTGAATGTGATTGCTTAACCACTTCAGTACTATGCACTTAGAACACTTTCCTACCAGACCAATTTTCAACTTTCAGTGCTGTTGCGCTTTGAATGACAATTGTGAGGTCGTGCGACGCTGTACCCAAACAAAGTTTTTATCATTTTGTTCCCACAAATAGAGCTTTCTTTTGGTGGTATTTGATCACCCCTACGGTTTTTATTTTTTGTGCTATAAACAAAAAAAGACCGAAAATTTTGAAATAAAAAAAAAATTCTCTCTTTCTATCACAAAACTTTGTAAATAAGTACATTTTCTCCATCACTGATGTGGCAGTACTAAGTGGCACTGATGAGGTGGCACTGATGATGAGGCACTTATATGCAGCAATGATAAGCACTGTTAGGCGACACTGATAAGCAGCACTGATGGGCACTGATATGCAACACTGATGGGCACTGATATACAGCACTGATAAGCAGCACTGATTGGCACTCTTAGACGGCACTGATTGGCACTCTTAGACGGCACTGATTGGCACTCTTAGACGGTACTGATTGGCACTCATAGATGGCACTGATTGGCACTCATAGGCGGCACTGATAGGTGGGCACTAGTAGGTGGCACTGGTGGGCACTAGTAGGTGGCACTGATATGTGGCACCGGTATGCACTGATAGGGGCACTGGTGGGCATATTAACTGAAAGGGGCCCATTCCCTGGTGGTCTAGGGTGGCATCTGAAGGCCATTCATATTGGGCACTATGCCCCTTACCTGGTGGTCTCCCTGGTGGTCCAGATCGGCTCCCTGGTGGTCCTGGGTGGGCACATTGCTGGTGGTCCCTGGGCAGGCTCCCTGGTGGTCTAGTGTGGCGATCCTAGGGGGGGGCTGTGCTGATAAATCATCAGCACAAACCCCCCCCTGTCAGGAGAGTAGCCGATCACCTCTCCACTACTCAGGTCTGCAGACCCGAGGACAGGAAAAGCTGATAAATGGCTTTCCTGTGTTACACTGTGACCAGCTGTGATTGGTCATGGCTGATCACATGATAAAGTGCTTCGGATGGAAGCACTTAACCAAGATCGGTAATGTGGGGGTCAGACTGACCCCCCACACTACCGATCGCCGTGATGCGCGCCCCCCCTGGGCGCGCGGCAACTTGTTATCCTGAGGACGTCATATGACGCCCAGTCAGGATAACTGAACCACTTCCCGGCCGTCATTCTGCATACGGCGGTCGGGAAGTGGTCAAAGAGAATGTAAACCCACTCTGCAGGCTTGTACCTATAGGGAAGCCTATAATAAGGCTTTGTATCTTCTTCCCGTCCGCACCATAGCCGAATTACGGCTACAGCGCGGCTCTAAAATGCCGGGAGGCTGTCAATAGACGTCCTCCTCTTTGACTAGCGCTGGGCGCGCTCCCGCTGGTGGCGTGTGCGTGCCCGTGGGTCGGGCGGACCCGATGTCCTCCGGAGACCCGCGATCTTCTCACAGAGAGCCAGAACGGGGAACCGCCGTTGTAAACACGGCGGTTCCCCGTTCTGTGAGGGGGGGCATGCCAGATATACTGATCCCTGTCACTGGGATCAGTTAGATCTGTCGTGCCCCTGTCAGCCCTGCCCCCATACAGTTAGAACACGCCCAGGTAACACATTTAACCCCTTCACTGTCCCCTTAGTGTTAACCCCTTCCCTGCCAATGACATTTATACAGTAATCAATGTCTATTTTTACATCTGATCGCTGTATAAATGTCATTGGTCCCAAAAAAGTGTCACAAACGTCCGACATTATCGCAGTCCCGATAAAAATCGCAGATCGCCACCCTTACCAGTAAAAAAATAAAAATAAATAAAAACGCCATAAACCAATGTCCATAGTTTGTAGGCGCTATAACTTTTGCACAAACCAATCAATATACGTCGATTGCGATTTTTTTTTATTTTTTTTTTACCAAAAATATATAGAAGAATATATATCAGCCTAAACTGATGAATACATTTTGTTTTTTTTTATTTTTATTTTTGGATATTTATTATAGCAAAAAGTGAAAAAAAATTGTTCTTTTTTCAAAATCGTCGCTGTTTATTCGTTTATAGTGCAAAAAATAAAAAACACCAAAAGAGAGCTCTATTTGTGGGGGAAAAAAAAGGACACCAATTTTGTTTGGGTAAAACGCAGCACGACCGCGAAATTGTCATTCACATAGTGACAGCGCTGAAAACTGAAAAACCACCAAAAGAGAGCTCTATTTGTGGGGAAAAAAAAGGACACCAATTTTGTTTGGGTAAAACGCAGCACGACCGCGCAATTGTCATTCACATAGTGACAGCGCTGAAAACTGAAAATTGGTCCGGGCAGGAGGGGGGTTTAAGTGCCCTGTAAGGAAGTGGTTAAAAGATGAACCGGCACTGTGAAGGCTGGATGCAATTAGTTTATTCTGTATCAACCATGGGTAAAAGAACAGCCTATTCTTTTACCCATGGTTGGTACGGAATAAACTAATTGCCTCCAGTCTTCAGAGTGCCGGTTCATCTTTTAAGATACGCAGTTATTGAATGCAAAGCATTGGAAGGCTTCCGAGAGCCAGCGCACCTGAACTGTTGACCTAGGATGATAATTCCTCTCAATCTATGAGTAGTGCTTTCCATGTGGATCTATTGTATAATAAGGCTTACCTGTAGGTATTATGACTATCTCATAAACGTGCACCGTTTAGGAGATATTTGCACTTCATGCGGCTGGTGATGTCACTGGCGCATGCGCTCTGAAGGGACAGTATACCCGTGCCACCCCTTCAGAGCTCTGTCCGTGACTCCCGTGCACATGCGCAGGAGTGACGTTATCGCGGCGTGGCCAATAAAACGGCCGGAGGGTGAGAACCTGGAATGAAGGCCAGGGGAAGATGAAATCGTCTGTCAGAGCTGACAGCACGGTGGTGCAGGGCTTCGTTCTAAGGTAAGTATTTCTTATACTTTCTTGTATACCCCCCTTTGTGATTTTTTTTTTTCCTACAGTTAAGTCTATAATAAGGCTTACCTGTAGGTAAAATGAATATCTCCTAAACCTGTACAGTTTAGAAGATATTCCCCTTGCATGCAGCCGCTCACATCAGCAGTGCATGTGCTATGAAAGTCTGGCGGATCATTCTAGAACTTGCAGGAAAGGAGGAAACCCCCCCCCCCCCATGCACATGCGGGAAGTAATCACTGCTCCGGCCACTCACAGCGGCAGAGCCTGTGAACCCGTAAGTGACGCCGGGGCAGCATGTCAGCCTTCCCGGAAATGTGTGATGTGTGTGGGGGCCTCGTTCTAAGGTAAGTATTTCATGCGGTGCATACTAGCTCATTATGCCTTTGCCTTACAAGTTTTTTTTTATTTTTATTCCAGGGCATACAACCGCTTTAATTCTGAACACAGCTACATCCCCAGTTATAGGAGGGTGTGCACACTTATGCAACCACATTCTTTTAATTTTTTATTTGTACCCCCCCCTTAAAAGATTCCATCTTTTTTTCCAATTCGAGTTGTACAGTTTATAGGTCACATTAAGGGTGGAAAACATTCTGAAATTATTCATCTTTGTCTCATTTTTGTACATCACAGAAACCTGACCTTTTAACAGGAGTGTGTAAACTTTTCATATCCATTGTATATGCTTTGCTGAGGAGCCAATGAGACAAATCTACCATTTGGGATAAGAGTGAACACCCCCTAAACATGAAGAATAACGCAGTGTCCTAGAGCAGTCCAGCATCCAGAACCTGGATGCTGGACAGAGAGATGCTCAACTTGGAAATTTAAATGTCCACTGATTACTGTATAAATGTCATTGGCAGTGAAGGGGTTAACCTGGGGGGGGGAGCTAGGGGTTAACTGTGTTCCCTGGGTGTGTTCTTACTGTGGGGGGGTTGGGCTACAATGGGCATGAGAGATCGAACTGATCCCAGTGACAGGGATCAGTAGATCTTCAATGCCCCTACTAACAGAGCGGGGAACCGCCATGTTTACATCGGCGGTTCCCCGTTCTTTCCCTGTGGCCGCTCATCGCGGCTCGCTGGCGGACATCGGGTCCGCCCGAGCCGCGGGCACACTCCTCAGGAGTGTGGCGCCCCCTAGTGGCTGATTGCAGATCGCCGTCTTTTTACGGCTATTCGCACTCAGCATCTCGACTGCCGCCGTGAAAACACGGCGCGCGGTCGGGAACTGGTTAAGTAACACCCTTTTATAATCCGCTGTCTGCTTAACACCTGTTTATTGAATAATTAGACTCAGTTTGTTAATTATGTTTTTGTTATCTAAAATTTAGCTTTGCTCCTAAGACTTTCATTAGAGTGTATTCATTTTTGCAACATGGTCTTGAATGAATTTGTTAGGGAAAATATTTTTTTGTGTGCAATCAATGGCCCACATGTGTGGGAGTATTTTGTAGTATAGTGTCCCATATAAAATGTTGATTCTGAAAGGAAAGGTTTTCTGACAAATCTGTTGGGGTGTACTCATTTATGCTGAGTGCTGTATATACCAGGGGCATCTCATAAAATTAGAATGTCATCAAAAAGTGAAACTTTTATATTATAGATGCGTTACACACAAAGCGTTATATTTCAAGCATTTTTTTTTTAATTTTGATGATGGCTTACAGCTAGTGAAAACCCAAAATTTCTTTATCTCAGAAAATTAGAATTTCTCCTATCGTTCACTGACAGATGCAGCTCATCATGACGTGTGGGTTTATGCTCGTCCCACTAGGAGTTTACTAGGCAGGGAAAAGAAACAGCTGGCCCCTCCCATGGGGGCTGTCCTCTCTTCCTACATAAACCCCCTCATAGCATAGCTCTTCAGTTTCAATGCCTAGTTTGCAAGGAGTTGACCTGGCTTCCCTTCAGGGGGATTGCGGTCCTGTTTGTGACCATTTTTTATTTAATTTTCTTTTACTTATTTGTCTTCTATCAAGCAATTGATCTGCTATCAAGAAGCCGGTCGGGGCATAGAGAGTCCTTGGGCTCTGTACTCTCCTCGACCTGGCCAACCGATGCGAGCCAGTCCCGACGTATGGGGACCAGCCGCATCGTGCCTGTTCCGTGCGGGCGGCCGGGGGTGACCCCCCCCCTTGCGCCCACTCCCGGATGCGATTCGGGAAGGGCGATTTTCTGGCCCGCAGCATACCGCCTAAGAGGGGGCGGAAGGTCTGCGACTGGGCAGCTACCAGCGGCATTCGTCGGAGTGGTGAGTGAGAGTTCCTGCCTTCCCCCCTTTTTAGGGGCGGAAAGGGGGACCGACGGCCACAAAACAAAAAAAAAAAAAAAATGTTGTTTTTGCTGGGTAGCCGCTGGTGGGACGTGTGGAGCTCTCGTTCATCCCCCCCTCCCTTCCCCCGCACCACACCACACCAATCGTTTTAGCGTTCGTATCGATTTTTCGCCGCTATGCGGCGATCGGCCGCCATTTCGCGGTGGACCCCCACCATTTTGCCGTAGCCGCAGACATTTTGGGCCTATTGGGCTTTCCCTCTAGCGCTCAGAGCGGCCATTTGCGGTACTGCACATTTCCTGAAGATGTGTTTTGGCCTCTAGTGTTTAACGGCGGCCATTTTGACTGCATGCTCTGCAAATACACGTGTCTGCAGCATCTCCCTTCTCTGTGGAACGGTGGTGATCTGACGGCGCAGCTCCTCTGACGATCCATCCAAAAACAGGCAGCGGAACAGCAAGTATAGCTGGGCTCCCTGTGGGTGCTGGTGGTGGTGGATGCAGTCCTCCTGGGTTCCCTGGTGCACTGTAGGGTGTTGGTGTGCGGCAGTGTGGGGGTGCCTCATTTTCCTTAGTCTCCCTGTGTGTCACTAAGAGCCTTTTCTGGGAAGAAAGCAATAGCAGATTACACTGCTGAAGCTGCTGAGGAAGCGCAATCTGTGCAAGGAGCATTTTTGGACCAGCTGCAGGCGGTCTTTAGCGAATTTCTCCCCTGGGTGGAGGTCGTCCAACAGGTCCCCAAGAAGTGTCCCCCTCCTCATTATTCATCAGGGGAGGATTCTGAGCTGGACGTGGACTCAGGGGTCTCAGGGACCCCAGCGGACTTATCCGATGGGGAACTGGGTCCATCGGACGGCGAGGGGGATCAGGGGGCGGCGGCTGCGCGCGAAAAAGCGTTGGTGGCTACGCGACCCCAGGGACTCTGGGGACTCAGGTGCAGGTCGAGTCTTAGGAGGGGACTACTTATTACTCCTCCCCCTGTGAAGAACCCCTGGACAACCTGCTGGAGGTGGGTCCCCTCTTTAAGCGATTTCTGGCGGACGTCGACCAGGTTTTTACGAGGAACGTGTCTAACGCGAAGGAGTCGTCGAAGTCGTCACATTAGACGATAACGAAAGAAGGGTCTTTTCCGAGAATCACTGTGTGTCCCTCTGATTCCTTTTACTCCGTGGGGGTGTGACGGCGTGTGGTTGTGGGATGTCACGTGGTCCCTTGGGTCCTCCTGACG
>BLSH010351919.1:250607-285029 GCA_018402905.1 Glandirana rugosa | reverse complement strand
CGCACCGATCGTCTGGGCATTCATATCGATTTTTCGCCGCCATGTGCGGTGGATCGCCGCCATTTTGCCGTAGCCGCAGACATTTTGGGCCTATGGGGCTTTCCCTCTAGCGCTCAGAGTGGCCATTTGTGGTACTGCACGTTCCCTGAAGGTGTGTTTTGGCCTCTACTGTTTAACGGCGGCCATTTTGACTGCATGCTCTGCAAATACACGTGTCTGCAGCATCTCCCTTCTCTGTGGAACGGTGGTGATCTGACGGCGCAGCTCCTCTGACGATCCATCCAAAAACAGGCAGCGGAACAGCAAGTATAGCTGGTCTCCCTGTGGGTGCTGGTGGTGGTGGGTGCAGTCCTCCTGGGTTCCCTGGTGCACTGTGGGGTGTTGGTGTGCGGCAGTGTGCGGGTGCCCCATTCTCCTTAGTCTCCCTGTGTGTCACTAAGAGCCTTTTCTGGGAAGAAAGCAATTGCAAATTACTCTGCTGAACCTGCTGAGGAAGCGCAATCTGCGCAAGGAGCATTTTTGGACCAGAATTTCTCCCCCGGGTGGAGGTCGCCCAACAGGTCCCCAAGAAGCGTCCCCCTCCTCCTCATTATTCATCAGGGGAGGATTCTGAGCCGGAAGTGGCCTCAGGGGTCTCGGGGACCCCAGCTGACTTATTCGATGGGGAACTGGGTCCATCGGACGGCGAGGGGGATCAGGGGGCGGCGGCTGCGCGCGAAAAAGCGTTGGTGGCTACCATTATCGCTGGCATTCGCACTAAGCTGCAGCTTGATCAGGATGGCGAATCGCGGTCTGCTGCGTATGTGTGTGGGTCCTCTAGGGCCCCTAGGGCCCCCAAGGCTTATCCCTACAATTACTTTTTTGATCATTTTCTTTATCGTGAATGGCAGCGTCCACAGCACTCTAATTCGCTGTCAAAACGGTTCGCTGCTCGCTATCCCTTTGAGGAAAGCTTTTTAAAAAAAAATGGTAATCGCCTGTGGTGGACCCACCGATAGCACGCCTTAGTAAGGCGACGACCATTCCTCTGGAAGGGACTCCTTCTTTTAAGGATCCCGCTGATAGAAAAACAGAGGCGCTTTTAAAGTCACTGTTCCTGGTGGCAGGTTCCGCTGTGCGACCAGCCTTGGCGTCCGCCATGGCGGCACAACATTTACATGAGTGTATGGAAGAGCTCCTGAAGGACCTGGAAGACGGTTTTTACTCCAAGGGTTCAAGAGTATCTTACTTCCAGAGCCCCGCAGGCGCGAGTCTCGCCATAGACAGGGGCCCCCTCCTTCGGGACAGAAGAAGTTTTTTCGCACCCTGGGCGCAACAGGTGAAGGGACCCACTCCGGTAAGGTCGCTGCAGGGGCCGGAAGACGGCAGTGGCAGCGTAAAACCGAAAAGGCGGAGGACAAGTCCTCCTCAGCCTGATGGGTTGCCCCCACCCAGGTTTCAGGTGGGGAGACATCTTCTGGGGTTCGCAGACCGGTGGCTGGCTCGCATTTCCGACCGCTGGGTCCGGGAAGTGGTGGCCACCGGGTACAGGATAGAGTTCATCTCTCTACCCCCAGACAGCTTCTTCCCATCAAATTTAGGGCTCCCGCAGGAATGCCGGGAGGCCCTCCTTGGGGCTGTACAAGCGCTCTTAGACCAGGGGGTGATCGTACCAGTGCCACCAGAAGAGAGGTTTCGAGGGTTCTACTCGAATCTTTTCGTGGTTCCCAAAAAAGGGGGGGGGGTTCGGCCCGTACTGGGCCTGAAGGCCCTGAACCGGTATGTCGGGGAGCGGAAATTCCAGATGGAATCTGTCCGCTCGGTCGTGGCCGCCCTTCATCAGGGGGAATTTTTGGCGTCCCTGGACATCAGGGGTGCATACCTCCATGTACCCATTCATCCACGCCATCAGCGCTTCCTGCACTTTGCGGTGGGAGACCTCCATTTTCAATTTGTGGCACTCCCCTTCGGCCTGGCCTCAGCACCTCGAGTCTTCACAAAATTGCTAGCCCCGGTGTTGGCGTTGCTACGACAGAGAGGCAATTGCGGTAGTGGCATACCTGGACAATCTGCTCCTGCGGGCGGAGTCCGCCTCGGCTCTGGAGGAGAATGTGGGTATCACAATGACCTCACTGCTGGACTTCGGCTGGTTACTGAACCTACAGAAGTCATCGGTGTCTCCATCCCGTCGCCTGGAGTATCTGGGTCTAATTCTGGACACAGAGCAGGCGAAGGTTTTCCTCCCTCCGGCCAAGTTGCTGTGTCTGCAGTCAGCAGTGCGCACCCTTTTATCGCATCGTCAATCTTCATTACGGTTCTGTATGCGGGTGCTGGGACTCATGGTCTCGTCGTTCGAGGCGATACCATTCGCCCAGAGTCACACTCGTCTCCTTCAGCGAGCGATTCTGGCTCGGTGGGACAGGTCCCCTCGGTCGTTGGATCTTCTGATCCATCTGAGCTCCCAGACCAGGGCGTCTCTGACCTGGTGGCTTCGGGACTCGGCCCTAACTCAGGGGAAGACGTTCCTGCCACTTCAGTGGGTGATCATCACCACGGATGCCAGTCTTTTGGGCTGGGGAGGGATTCTTGGGCATCTATCTGCCCAGGGTCATTGATCGGCACAGGAAGCTCGCCTCCCCATCAACGTTCTGGAGCTGAGGGCAATCAGATTGTGCCTTTTCCACTGAACAGTGAGATTGCAGGGTCGTCCGATTCAAATTCAATCAGACAATGACACAGCAGTGGCGTATGTGAACCATCAGGGCGGCACAAGGAGTTCAGCAGCTGCAGCTCTGATACTGCGTTGGGCGGAACTTCACGTTCCGGCGATCTCAGCCATTTACATTCCAGGGGTGGAGAACTGGCAGGCAGACTTTCTCAGTCGCCAGACGCTGGACCAGGGAGAGTGGTCCCTCCTCCCAGAGGTGTTCAAGCAAATTTGCCGCAGATGGGGGACGCCGGACGTGGAACTCATGGCGTCTCGGTTCAATCACAAGGTGGAGACCTTTCTGTCCAGAATGAAGGATCCGTTGGCAGTGGCCACGTACGGACGCTCTGGTGGCCCCTTGGAGCCGTTATCGTCTTCTGTACGCCTTCCCTCCGATAAGACTGCTTCCGCGATTGATACGCAGGATAGTGGCGGAGGAGATACCAATTATCCTGGTGGCTCCAGATTGGCCTCGGCGCACTTGGTACGCCGGCGTGGTGCAAATGGTGGCAGACGCCCCTTGGCGGCTCCCGCTGCCAGACAATCTTCTGTCTCAGGGGCCCTTCTTGCACCCTGCTTTACCCTCGCTGGCTTTGACGGCTTGGCTATTGAGTCCCAGGTGCTAAGGGACAGGGGAGTCGCCCACTCCGTAATCCCTACTTTGTTAAAAGTGTACTTCTCGCAAGATTTATCACTGCACCTGGAAGGCTTACATAGCTTGGTGCGAGGCGGAGGGTCATAACCCTCGCTCTTATGTCGTGTCTAGGGTCCTGACTTTTTTGCAACAGGGCCTGAACAAAAAACTGGCTTTGAGTACTCTCAAGGGCCAGATATCGGCTCTGGCGATTTCTCTTTCAGAGACCTTTAGCTTCGCACTCATTGATTCGTACCTTTGTACAGGGTGTGCGACATGTGGCGCCTCGGGTGAGGACTCCGATGGCTCCGTGGGATCTGAATTTGGTGCTTTCTGTTCTTCAGAAACCACCTTATGAGAATATCGGGGAGATTTCCTTACAACTGCTGTCGCAGAAGGTGGCCTTTTTAGTTGCCTTCACTTCCGGCAGACGGGTGTCGGAATTAGCAGCACTATCGTGCAAGTCTCCCTACTGGTCATGCATAAGGATAAGGCGGTCTTGTGACCCTCTCCTTCCTTCCTTCCTTCCTTCCTTCCTTCCTTCCTTCCTTCCTTCCGAAAGTGGTCTCTTCTTTTCACATTAATGAAGATATTGTTCTGCCTTCATTGTGCCCTCGCCCATCGCACCCAAAGGAGTTTGAGTTCCATGCTTTGGACGTGGTGAGGGCATTACGAGTGTACTTGGCTGCTACAGCTTCTTTTCGAAAAGCTGATGCCTTGTTTGTACTACCAGAGGGCCCGCGCAAGGGATTGGCGGCCTCGTCGGCTACGATTTCTCATTGGATTAGAAAAACCATGACCCATGCGTATTCTGTTCGGGGCAAGGTTCCCCCTTTTCCAGTCACGGCTCATTCTACCCAGGCTGTTAGCACTTCCTGGGCTTTCAGACACCAGGCCTCGGTGTCACAGGTGTGCAAGGCGGCCACTTGGGCCTCGGTTCACACTTTCACTAAGTTTTATAAAGTTGATGTGTTTGCATCTTCGGATGCTGCTTTTGGCCGCAAAGTTTTGCAGGCAGCAGTGTAGGCGCGTCTGGCGCCTCCTTAGAGGTTCAGTTGGGTACTGTTGTTAGCGTTTAACCACCCCTCTTTTTGACACAGCTTGGGGATGTCCCCACATGTCATGATGAGCTGCGTCTGTCAGTGAACGATTGGAGAAAAAGAGATTTTATTAAAACTTACCGTAAAATCCTTTTCTTCGCTTTCACTGACAGACGCAGCTCCCACCCCTCGGTGCTCTGTTCTGGTACGGCTTGTGTACGAACTGAAGAGCTATGCTATGAGGGGTTTATGTAGGAAGAGAGGACGGCCCCCATGGGAGGGGCCAGCTGTTTCTTTTCCCTGCCTAGTTAACTCCTAGTGGGACGAGCATAAACCCCACACGTCATGATGAGCTGCGTCTGTCAGTGAACTCGAAGAAAAGGATTTTACGGTAAGTTTTAATAAAATCCCTTTATTACATAAGACCAATACATTTTTTTTTTTTTAATACAGAAATGTTGGCTTACTGAAAAGTATGTCTATGTACAGTATAATATGCACTCAATACATGGTCGGGGCTCCTTTTGCATGAATTACTGCATCAATGCGGCGTGGCATGGAGGCAATCATCCTGTGGCACTGCTGAGCTGTTATGGAAGCTCAGGTTACTTTGATATCGGCCTTCAGCTCGTCTGCATTGTTGGGTCTGGTGTCTCTTATCTTCCTCTTGACAATACCCCACCGATTCTCTATGGGGTTTAGGTCAAGTTAGTTTGCTGGCCAATCAAGCACCAATGATACCATAAACATTAAACCAGGTATTGGTACTTTTGGTAGTGTGGGCAGGTTCCAAGTCCTGCTGCAAACTGAAATCCATATCTCCATAAAGCTGGTAAGCAGAGGGAAGCATGAAGTGCTCTAGAATTCCTGGTTGAGGGCTGCACTGACTTTGGACTTGATAAACACAGTGGACCAACACCAGCAGATGACATCGCTCCCCAAATCATCATTGACTGTGGAAACTTCCCACTGGGCCTCATGCAACTTAGATTCTGTACCTCTCCACTCTTCCTCTTGACTCTGGGACCTTGAATTGCAAATGAAATGCAAAATTTCACACAACCCGTGATGCTGTGTAATCTGACGGAAGTGGGAGCGAATTTTCTCTAAAGGGAACCTGATCTAAAAGCGAGTATAAATTGCTGTCTTATAGGAAACATTTTTGTTTAATGTGCCAAGTAAGGATGGGCTTGGGCGTGTTCGCAAATGCACATGCCCGAGTGCGCCAGGAAGTGAACCCTGCACTGCGCTAATCACAAGCAGTGAGACATTTCCCCGATGTGCGGCTGCAGCGATCGGGGAATGTCTAATTGCCCCTGATTAGCTCAGTGCAGGGTTCACTTCCTGGCGGGCTCGGGCATGTGCATTTGCGAACATGCCCAAGCCCATCCCTGAAAAATGTAACTTTTACCTTGAGTTACATGTGAAAGATTAGCAGTTCACTCCCTGACAATATTCAACATGCCTTGGCACGTCTAATCGCATATCGGTGTGACGTCAGGACACTGCTAGTCTCAGGAATATTGAAGTGACATTTAGTGATCTGTCTGGAGAGAAATCTGTACCTGGGTAGCTGCTTTGCTAAGCTGGTCACATCCACAAAGACACAGTGCCGAACAAAGCACGGTAAGTCCGTAATGGTGAAAAGATCAGCTGCCCGGGAGCCCACAGGCATTACTGGCAACTATTCCTTTCCTTAGCTTGCCTTTTCTGGGCATATCTTGCACAATATAGGTCTCTATAGTTGTAGCTAATGTCTCAGAATAGGAGCACTTTAAACTATGATTGCTGCATATTAAGAAATATTAACAAGTCCCATGCAGGTTTCTTTATGGAGTATGCTATTTCAGGGAGATGAGGCAAATGATCCTGGGAATCCTAAGTCCAGGAGCTGCTCAGGAATTGCTTGGATCTTCCCATCTGCTGTTTTCTTTGGCAGCTGCTCATTTCAGTCATCTGATGAGTAGGATGGAAAGGCTGAGTTATTGTCAGAACATCTCAGTGTATATCTTGCTTGTTTTTGTATTTGGCTTTCCCAAATTCCATGGAAACCACAGATTTGACAGGAGATAATGTCACTTTTTTCATGCTCCAAATGTTTCCTGGTTGAATGTAACCTCGTAGAACCATGTTCCCAACATTTTATATGGCCTAGTTCTTGGGGTGTTTCCTTAATAATCTCTGTATTTTGAACGTGATTTCATTTATTTTAATGGTTGTTTTGTATAGACTGCTTGATCCCTTTGTAAGTGTGCATTGAATTTTCTGTTAACCATTTCCTGCAGAGCTGGAATATTCCCTTCCAGAATCCTTTAACCAGCAGATGTTAGGTAGCCTGGGTTGATAACCATCACTTAAATAGCCAAAAATCTTGCAAAAGTTTCTTTTTGACTAATTGCCTTGAATCTCCACAGAGATCAGTTAAAGGGAATGTATAGTCTTACTAGGATTTTTAGATTGACGTGATAAAAATCAGCTTTTAGTAAATAGTGTTGTCAGTGTGTGCAAATGTTAGTAAAAACCTTGTTTCTGTGTATGCTGTGTAATTATATACACTTTGGGAAAATAATTATTTGATCCCCTGCAGATTTTGTAAGTTCCTCCACTTGCAAAGAACGAAGGGGTCTATAATTTTTATCATAGGTGTATTTTAAATGATAGAGACAGAATATCAACCAAAAAATATGATACAAATGTTATAAATTGAGTTGCAGTCCAGTGAGTAAAATGAGTATTTGATCCCCTACCAACCCACAATAATTCTGGCTCCCACAGTCTGGCTACAGTATGTGCTCATGCAGTACACAGATTAGCATTGTCAATTTAAGAAGGTGCTCCTAACGACAACTTGTTATGTGTATAAAATACACCTGTCCACAGAATCTTTCTTCCATTCAAACCTTTACCATCATGGGCAAGACCAAAGAGTTGTCAAACGACGTCTGTAGACCTGCACAAGGCTAGAATGGGCTACAAGACCATCAGCAAGAAGCTTGAGGAGAAGAAGACAACTGTTGGAGTGATTATTCGCAAATGGAAGAAATACAAAATAACCATCAATCGCCCTTGGTCTGGAACTCCATGCAGGAGTTCGCCTCATGGGGTAAGGATGATTATGAGAAAAGTGAGGGATCAGCCCAGAACTACTCTGGAGGAGCTTGTAAATGATCTCAAGGCAGTTGGGACCACAGTCACCAAACAAACCATTGGTCACACAATATGCTGCCATGGATTGAAATCTTGCAGCGCCTGCAAGGCCCCAGTCCTTTACAGGCCCATCTGAAGTTTGCCAATGAACATTTAATGATTCAGAGAAGGGTTGGTAGAAGGTACTGTGGTCAGATGAGACCAAAATTGAGCTCTTTGACATTAACGCGACTCGCCATGTTTGGAGGAAGAAAAATGCTGACTATGACCCTAAGAACACCATCCCTACAGTCAAGCACGGAGGTAGAAACATTATGCTTTGGGGCTGTTTCTCTGCTAAAGGTACAGATTGACTTTGTGGCATTGAGGGGCTAATGGACGGGGCCATGAATTTTAAAATCTTGGATGAGAGCCTTCTGCCCTCAGCCAGAACACTGAAGATGGGTCGTGGATGTGTCTTTCAGCATGACAATGACTCAAAACATACCGCCAAATCAACAAAGGAGTGGGCTTAAAAAGAAGCACATTAAAGTGATACCAAATTCTCATTTTTTTGGTTTAAAAATAACACACATGTTATACTTACCTGTACTGCGCAGTGATTTTGCACAGAGCAGCCCAGATCCTCCTCTTCTCTGGTCCCTTGCCAGCACCCCTGCCCCCACAGCAAGAGGCTTGCTATGGGGACACCCAAGCCGAGCCACTCTTTGTGTCCATTCAGACACGGAGCCATGGCTCGGCCTGGCTCCCTCCTGAGATGTGTGCAGCAAGCCTGGTAACCAGCTACAAGAAACATTTTACCTCCTGAGCATGCCAACAGGGGTGTCTCCACCAAGTACTAAGTCATGTTTTGCTCGGGGATGAAATACTTATTTTACTCACAGAACTGCTACTCAATTTATAACATTTGTTTTATGTTTTTTTCTGGATTTTTGGTTGATATTCTGTCTCTCTCATTTAAAATACACCTATGAAAAAAATTATAGACCCTTTATTTCTTTGTAAGTGGGCAAACTTACAAAATCTGCAGGGGATCAAATGATTTCCCCCACTGTATGTTCTCTTGGGAACCTATATTTGCTCATTACATACTTGTATAGCACTGCAAACCAAAATCTAATGGTTATGCTTTACTGCTACTTGTCACAATGTAAGTTTGTGTTTCCAGACTAACTGAAAACAATTGGTTCCCTGTCTGTCTGGTATGTTTTATTAGGTTACTAAAAAGGTAGTCGGAGTAACAGCCAGTTGAGTGTTTAGCTCCTCTGCAGGCTAAATATATAAACTTGTATATTTAATACAATAACAATAATATGGAAGAGTATGTAAAAATGTGAATGTGGCATCAACATTTCTTTGAAGGACGCACAGCAAGAATACCTCCAAAATACTTTCCTTTTAAACTATTGTTAATACCAATGCATACATAATACAGATGCACAATCACATGTGTACATCTGCTCTGCTGAAAGCCCGCACAACACTCAACCTCAGAGGGACAATGCGTGCCTTGCACCGGAGCAAGAGCCGGCTCCAACACTGGCCTAAGCATCCGATTCTAGCACTATTTCAGCCATGCAGCAAGTGGCCAATTTTGACTAAAGCATAATTCTCTACATCTACAGTACGTCAAATTACCTCAGACTGATTACAGACTTAATACAGCTATTTTTGACCAGGGCTCAAAATCGGCATGCTTCTTCTCCTACTCCCCAAAATATCGGTCCTAGAGGATGTAGAAAGGAATGAAAAGGATATTGAGGCCCAAGCTCCCACCATATTGAAGAGGGAGCCTCATCAACATGCTTGCTAATGTTGAAAAGCTCATTGCTTGTGTCCGCAAAAGCCTTGGCATTGTGCAGTCTGACTTTCTTGTCTTTCCATGTCTCTCTGCATACAAAGAGATCTGAAAAATCCTACAGAATCTTTCTTGAACTCTATCCAGTGGTAAGAGTTTACCAAAAAAAAGCGGTATATTCCTATAGTTGGTCCTGCTGTCCCTGTTCTAAACAAACATCTCTCTGCAGATAGGAAATCAGAGATGTGCCTTAAAAGAGAGGTATGGGTTTTTTTTTTTTCTTTCCCCCATTATAGTCTGCTCTCTGCTGAAAAGGGTCACGGGAATGCAAAACAAATTGCACTCCTGTGACCCATAGGAGAAGTACGGCCAAACTAGCTCAGGCCATACTTCTCCTTTAAGACTCTTTATTCTTGCTAGCCCACCCCTACTACCAGCTATCGCCCAAACTGCAGGTAACTGGACTATGGGCAATTAACAACCAGTACAAGCCTGTACTTCATTATTGTGCTTTTACATGGCAATTACAGCAGTTTCATTCTGCTCTGTTTTTTTGTGTGGATGCCATAGAACAGGTCATTAGAGCCATTCCAGAAATTTTTTTAATGTCCATTCACATACACAGATTCCTATGGCTATAAGATTGGACAGCTGATGCTGCCTGCAAAAAGTGCCTCACATGTATGCCTTTTCAGGAAGTCTGAAGTTACCAAACACCCCCTGCCCCAGGGGCTCCTATTGCTTCTGAATGCAGCTTCAACTTCCCAAATTTAAGTTTGATTTTCCTTTTGGTGCAAGGCTTGACCCCCAAAGCCCTCTTTGCAATTGAACGAGGACTGTCACTCCTAAGAGTGGGGCAACATCTATTACCGTTTCCCTCTGTGCGGCACAGATGTCCCAGCTCTGTGGGTTCAACAAAATAGGAGTTTTACACCCTCACTGCTTTCTTCTTTCAAATCAACCATAAACTGCCCAAGGACAGTTCAATTTGCAGAATGCCCTGAAGTTCAAAGGATTCTACTCAAACCTGTTTGCGGTACCAAAGCCCAAATGGATTATTTGTCCTGTCCTGTAATTAAAATTCCCCAACAGATCTTTCAAATACCAAAACTTTGCATGGAATCGACAAGGTCAGAATTGCCTTCCTGAGACCAGGGGAATGCATTGCATTCATGGATATTCAAGATGCCTATCTACATAATTTACCAACCTCATCAGCGTTTTTCTGCAATTTATGGTGGCAGGTAGACATTCTCTAAGTTTGTTGCACTACCCTTCGCCCTATCTTCTGCTCCCAAAGTATTCACTAAGGTGAGTAAGGCATATTTATCCCCCTGCCAGCTATCATAAAATGTGCACAGGAAAATTCAGATGTTCTAACTCTTTGTCTGATCAATTTCTGCAGACCTTCTCTCCATCCCTCCATTTGCCTTAAAAACTTTGGCCCAGTCCTGGACACATCCCAAGCAAAAGTTTATCTCTTATCTAGTAGACATCCTACAAAGAGATGATCACATGGATAGAACTGTCCATCAGTCTTCACATCCCATAAATGGACAACTGGAAAGCTGATTCCCTCAGTCACCATCTCCTGGATCAAGGGGAATGGGCCATTCATCCAGATGTCTTCAATCGGATATGCCAGAAATTGGGGATTCCAGATGTAGACATCTTAGCCTCCAGATTCAACAACAATCTCTGTAGCCAGAACCAGGGATTCTCTAGCTTCAGATGCCATGGTAACCTGGTCTCCATTCAGGCCAATTTACGCCTTTCCTCCAGTGTGAGTTCTGCCTTGTCTGCTCAAGAAAATTGAATGAGAGAAAACTGATTCTAATTAAATCTGACTGGTCCAGAAAAACCTAATGTGATAATTTGAACTGTGCACCCCAAATCCTGTTTGAGAAGACGCGTTCTTTTGAAGTCATAAGTCAGCAGTTACTTTTTTTAGAATGGGAAGCACAAGAGCCAACTTACCCCCACAGCCAATGGTTGCATGCACTGTTCAGTGTATTCTGGAGGGGGTGGGGGGGGGGCCGGGGGAGGGCCCCTGTCAGTATACAATAGCACAGAAGGAGAGATCTCCCTGCATCACAAAGTTTTGTTAATGTAGGGATCTGTCAGTTTTTGGGTTGAACAAGAAAAAAAAAAAAATGAATGTGTATAGCCAGCTTTAGGATAATTTGGCCCATTAGGAATTCATGCTGCGCAGTACAATGTCTTACACAGGGCTTATTGCCATAGTAAAAAAAACATTTAGGCCTGTTCTATGCTGATTGGCTATCCTTCTTGACTTGCAAAAGACCTCTGCTTCAATTCATTCTCAATATCAACATATAATCCATAACAGCAGATATGATAGAAGCTACATTACTACTGATTACATATTTAAATATGGAAGAAAATACTGAACGGATCAAGGTCACACATGACTCGGCAGTCATATACAGGCAGCAGAATAGACATCTTTTATTTCGTGTGACCAACCTATCTGAGGTATATCGTTTTTAGTATCTCTGGAATGTAGTGTTCATTTAGTCGACTAAAATATTTTCATTGACTAAATTAACACTATTTTAGTCAACTAAAATACAACTAAAACTAAAACAATTCAGACTATGACTAAAACTAAATAAAAAATTAACATGAAAATGAACACTACTCTGCTGGTCATTTCTAAATCGGCAACACAATTCCATCCAGAGCTTATAATAATAGCACATTAAAGTTTAAACATGTATTGCACTAATGTACTATCGCATAAAGATACGTAAGGGGCAGCAACTAAGCCGCTGAAAGAAAAATAAGAAATGCTTTTTTCTTAATATTTAATGTTGGTAATATATTCAGGTAATATGTGCAATGCCATTACAGTTTTTTGGGTTTTTTTTTGTATTTTAACCACTTCCTGCCTATTCTGGCACTCCTCCCCTACAAGTAAAAATAATCATTTTTTTTGCTAGGAAATTACCCAGAACCCCCAAAACATATATATATTTTTTTAGCAGAGACTCTAGGGAATAAAATTGCGATCATTGCAACTTTTTATGTCACAAGGTATTTGCACAGGAATTTTTCAAGCGCTTTTTTTTTTTTTTTTTGGTAAAAAAGAAAGTTTCATATATTAAAAAACAAAAGAGTAAAGTTAGCCCATTTTTTTGTATATTATAAAAGATGTTACGCTGAGTAAATAGATACCTAACATGTCACGCTTTAAAATTGCGAACATACATGGTATGGCGACAAACTTTGCTACTTAAAAATCTCCATAGGCGACACTCTAAAATTTTTTACATGTTACCAATTTAGTGTTAGAGGAGGTTTTGCGCTAGATTTGTTGCTCTTGCTCTAACATGTGGTGATAACTCACCTGTGTGGTTTGAATGCCATTTACATATGTGGGTGCGACTTGCGTATGTGTTCGCTTCTGTGTGCGAGCACACGGAGACGGGCGCTTTTAATTTTTTTTTTATTGTTTTACCTTTATTTTTACACTGTCTTTTTACATTTTTTTTGATCACTTTTATTCCTATTACAAGGAATGTAAACAGCCCTTGTAATGGTGTGTATAAGAGAGTGTGTGGTATGGCGCTCGCTAATAGGGTTAGAGGGTAAAGGATGTAGGTGTGTCTTGGCTGCTGCCTCCACCAAAGTATAGCAGAGCTATATAGGAAATGTAAAGGAATGGAGATGGTGGTAGTGGCGCTGCCCCAATAAAAGTTTTTTATATATAAATTATAAAAGTGTATGGTTTGATCAGAGTGTTAATTCAGGTAAAGTGCGACATTAAATAAAAATTTAAAAATTAAAAATAAATAAATAAATTGCTAAGTGCAAAGGATTATAAATTTTCCAGGATGCAGGGGATAAATATTATATGATATAAAAACACTTTTAGTAATATTGTAAAACTTGAAATTATTAACGTGCTAGGTGCAAAAGATTATAAATTTTCCAGGATGCAGGATATGATTATTATATATTATGTGAACATATTTAGTGAAGTATAGAAAACACAATTAAAATATCACAATTAAAATATCAAAAACAATCGTGACACAAGTGTCTGTGAAGTGAGTGAATTTATATAAATAATAAAAAACTATAAAAAACTTTTTCACAGTAATCAAAACCGTTTAAATCAGAGTTCAAGCCCGGTATTCAATTCAGTGATACCAATATAAGGTGTCTCATGCACAGAGTCAATGGTAACCGGGAACTGAGTGATGGGTGCAGGAGTGGTGAGGAAAGTGCTCCCCTCCAAAAAACACCCCACTCACTGCGTAACCAGGTTTTGGGTTGCCGATTCTTCAGATGTGATGTCCGCTCATCCATGCAAGTGTAAATGCCATAAGGGAAATATAATATTTCATGGAGATTTTTAAGAAGAGTAGCAAAGGTTTAGTTTAGGAGCAGGCAAGTAGTAACTCACATTTAGTGTATGGGAAGTCGGGATCGAATGACCGGAACTTCCTGCGTTCCAGCGTGGTAGCGACCGGCCGTGGTTCTCCCCTCTCTGGCTCTCCTTCTTTTTTTGCGGGGCCTTATTTCTTCTGAGGGGGTCTTCTATCTTCTGCTCGGTCTTCTGTCTTCTGCTCTTTTGCTGCTGTCTTCTCCCTCTGGTCTTCTTCCCATGTTGACATAACGCAATCTCCCGGACTAAAGCTGTATGCACCCTCTGCATTGACTTATAGTGTCATGGGGCGGGGCTGCTCGCTAATGTCATCTGGAGGCCCCACCCCCTTATGACATCACCATCCCCTTTCCTGCTGAAAGCTAGCACGGAAAAACGCGCATTGACGCCAATGCAAAAGGCTGATAAAATCGTGTTTTTTAACGCAGCTTTTTTCATGGCGTCGGTACCGAAGTTACAGCTCGTTTTTTTGAAACGCCCGTGTGAATGAGGCCTAAAAGTGAAGACAAACTTGTTCCCCTCTATTAAGCTGGGATCAGCCGTCTCTCCCCCTTCTCATATAAAATCACCATCCAAAGCAGCTAAAAAACATATAAAAGAAAGGGACCCAATAGTGTTCTCTGTTTTGAACTGCAGGTCACGTTATTTAACATTAAAACCACTACTCAGAGTACATAAGGCTACTTTCACACTGGAGCGGTACCCGCGGTCGCGGTAAAACCCTGCTAGTTTTAGCGGAGTTTTACCAGCGATAGGGCTCCGCTATGCGGGCAGGACTGCCGCGCTTTTAACCCCCCACAAGGGGTTAAAAAGGGGTTAAAAGTTCCGGCGCTCAGCGCTACCGAGGCGGTGTGCAGCCGCTTCGGCAGCGCTTGCCATGCATTTCAATGGCAGGGGCGGTAGAGGAGCGATATATTACCGCTCCCCTCACCGCCCCAAAGATGCTGCTTACAGGACTTTTTGTAACGTCCTGATAGCGCACCGCCCCAGTGTGAAAGCACCCAGGGGACTTTTGAGGCGCTTTACAGGCGCTATTTTTAGCTAAATAGCGTCTGTAAAACGCTCCAGTGTGAAAGCAGCCTTAGTGTGCATGAAAATAGAAAAAACACACAAAGAGCGGAGTATTCCCGCAGCTCACCGCTATAAGGGAATCTCCCACTGACAGGTCAGGGAGCCGATGGACAGTTTGTAACTGCTATGACTGAGGAACCTCTGCTCTGGAAGCATACACAAAAAGGCTCAGCCCTACGTGTTACATGGAAAAATCAACTTCATCCTGTTATGGTCACTAGGAAAGGGCTCGGGCGTTATCGGGATCCCACTTGCCTGATCCCGCCAGGAAACCGATTCTGCACACCGCTTATCACAGGCAGTGAGACATCTCCCGGTCTGCAGCCGCACAGATCGAGAAATATCTCACTGCCTGTAATTGTGCGCAGTGTCGGCTTCCTGGCAGGTGGGATCCTGAATGTGCCCGAGCCAGTCTTTAATGGACACTGCCTCAGCAGGTAAAGTGGTAGCGTGTTTGGGGGGGGGTTGTTTAAAAACGCGCCTGAATCATAGTTTTTTTCCATCCGACAATGGCTAGAGTGAAGCAGCCCTAAAAGACTCATAACCTCAGCACGCTAATTTTAATGAAATTAAACTGTTTGTTTTCTACACACAGCCTATCTTACAGAAGAGCTTCAAAAATAATGTACTTAGAGTACAATAGGCAGGAGTATAAATGTAAAACACAGTGAAGAGAATTTGTTCAGTTAAGCTTTGAAAACGATAAATAGCAGCTGATTGGTTGCCATACACAGCTGCTTTGGTTTTGGTGAATTCCCCCCCAGTGTGTCTATTGTGCAGGGGTCAGGAGTGTGTAATGCATAGGGCACTTTACAGAGTACAACCAAAATAACCTCTCTTACCAGTACAAATCACCCCCCTCCCAGCCTACCCCCTCAGTTCAGATCCCCCAATACAGACTCCCCACCCAGCTCATCAGCACAGCCTGGACCAGAACTTTAGCACTCTGAAAGAAGTTTTGAGCACCATCCCTTCCATTCTTTGGACAGTGCGTTGTGTAGGTATCTTTCTGGTCAGCAGAAGCCGACCATTAGACCTGCTTCTGTCAAACCAGCATTCAATCGGCACATGCAGCCGGCTGCAGCGTTGATCTGTGTATCCTGATTGGGGGGAGGGTGTGAGTCCCCCTGCTCTGCGAGTCCCCCTGCTCTGCGAGTCCCCCGCTCACACCTGAGCATTTTGTAGCTTGAAGCTACAAAACGCTGGAGGGGAAAAAATCAGTTATTCTCTATGGACATGGTTCACATCTCCCCTCAAAGGCCTGAAGCCAAAAGCCTGAAACCGCCTGAAGCTCGAACAAGTTCTGGAAGTATTTTTTCAGGCAGATTTGGGCGTTTTTCTGCTTTTTACATTGGTGACCTTTTGACCTGTACAAAATCGGGGCAGAATTGCGCGACTTTCTGCCTGAAAACGACACGCTCATGCGAATGCAGTCCAAGTCCATTGCTTGTGTGGGTGTGGGAATCTGTCAGTTTTTGTTTTGTTTTTGTTCAGGATTAAAGATTGTGGAAGTAAAAAGGTCCCTGTCACTCGTATCATTTAGGAATAGTGAAAGGTTCAGGTACTCTTTTTAAAAAAAAAAAAAAAAAAAAAAGGGGAGCCAAGACAGCTTTTTATTGTCTGACTCAATAACAATCTGTACAATCTTTGTGAGTGTTTCCATGTTTGCAAACTGTGGAATGAGGCATTCTTAATATAGGAGTCTTTTGCCTCCAATACTGCCTGGCCTAACAGTCCGTTTTTCCATAGAGGTGCATTGAAGTCCGTTTTTATCCGCCAATGAATGGATGAAAAATGGACAAACGGAACGCCTGTGTGAAAGTGGCTTTAGGATCCTCTCATTGTGAGATATAGAGTTTGTCAAGAAGTTCAAATGGTTATGTAGAACCTCTGCAAGAGAAGATTCCATACAATCAGAACTTTTAGGCCTCATTTACATTGCTGCTGGTAAACGGATGTTTAGAGGCATTGGGGCGTTTTTTTCAGCTGCCCCTGAACTCTCCTCTGTTATCTTATCAGTCCATGTACACAGGGTAGTTTAAGGTCGTTTCCAAGCAGTTGAGTTTAGAGGCTTTTTTTGGAACGCAAAAAAATAAGTTCAGACGCCAGTTCAGGGGCATTTGAAACACCAAACAGCTTGTAAACGCACCTAAACGTGGTAACTCGCGTCTAGGAGCGTTTTTTTTTACAGGCATTTCCAATTAAAAGAAAACGCTCCTAGACGCGAACACGGCTAAACGCGGCAACACTGACGTTTTAGACGCTGGTTTCTAGCTGTCAAAATAAAACACTCAGGGGAGATTAAAACAGCGTCCCGTGTAAATGGAGCCTTATGGTTTCTTGTTATGTATAGGACATTACAATATAGTTGTAACTTTTGATTGTTTGTTTTCCCCTAGATTTTGGGTTCAGTAATCGTTTTACTCCTGGACAGTTGTTAAAGACTTGGTGTGGAAGTCCTCCATATGCAGCGCCAGAACTGTTTGAAGGAAAGGAGTATGAAGGACCCAAGGTGGATATCTGGGTAAGTAGCAAAGTCTATGTTCAAGGGGTTATTGTTAATACAGTGGCAGCACATTGCCAAGCTAACCTTTGCCAGAATCACTCCATTGTAATCTTTTTTTTTTTTCTTTTTGTGTGGGCCAAGGACTGATAACATGCAGGTTACTAAGTTTAACCACTTGAAAACCGACTGTTAATCCCCTCTTCGTTACCATTCCGTTTGTCATGTTCCAGTGCTATGAAACATAAAACACAGCCCCCAAAGCAATTCATTTTTTTTTTTGTGATTTTCTTTTTTCTTTTAATTATTATTTTATTTATTTTTATAAAGGAAAGTGAACAACACATTTTGAAGAACCACCTGTTTCCCTCGCTTTCTGGTAAAATAACAAGCATGCAAAGTGCAAAGACACCAATTGTTTGGGGGAAAATTATGAAATGTGTGGATATTTGGAAGGGGTGGGGGGGGGGGGGGGGGGCTACGTAATGTCATCTGGTCATTCATTAATTCCTGTTTCCTCTCCTACCTCCATTGTAGGATATAAACACACATATTTTATATCATGTAGAGGTACGGGGTTGCTCAGTTCGGCTCTGTACACAGTGTTCAAAACCTGAGTTTGCTCAACCTTCACCCAGATAAAATGAATGACCAACTCACTGTATATACTAGAGATGCACCGAAATTTCGGCCGCTGAAAATGGTGTTTTTTGGCATCGGCCGAAACCACAAAACGGCTGATACCGAAGGGGGCGGGGTCAGCGTCGGGTGCCGCCCATTGCAGGATGTCCTGTGTTTCCAATTGCTCAGATAGTGCGGCTTGTAAGAGTCAATCTGTGTGTGAAACTCTGACTTGTCTGACTCTCTGCTTGCAGAGAGACCTGTCACAATTCGGCGGTGATGTTGGGGGTGGGCGGGACTGAACATCTATCATACACCAGGCAATAGGATAGGGGCTGGGCAGGTGTTAGCTGTTCGGTCCCGCCCACCCCTGACATCACTGCCGAATTGTGACAGGTCTCTCTGCAAGCAGTTACTACTTTATATCAGAGTTTCACACACACAGTGACTCTTAAAAGCCGCACTATCTGAGCAACCTGAAACTTCTCATCTCCTCTCCTGTCAGTGACAATCAGCGCCACCTGTCAGTGACAATCGGTGCCACCTCATCTCCTCTATCAGTGCCTCCTGTAGGTGCCAATCAGTGCCACCTCATCTCTATCAGTGCCACCTGTCAGTGCCAATCAGTGCTACCTCATCTCCTCTATCACTCTCACCTATCAGTGCCAACCAATGCTGCCCATCAGTGCTGCCTATCAGTGTTCATCAGTGCTGCCTAGCGGTGCCAGTCAGTGCTTCTAATTAGTGCCAACTAATGCCACCAATCAGTACCACCTATCAATGCCTAGGCACAGGTAGGCTGTATATGACAATTGTATATAAAAGTATAAATATTTTTTAAAAACTGTCATTTTCGGTTCCAGTTTTCGGCTTTCGACTAAGTGCCTTTTTGGTTTCGGCACCAAGGTTTCCATTCGGTGCACCACTAGTATATACGTATGAAATGGTATCAAATTTATTAATATTGCACATTATAAAAGGAAGCCAGGCAGTCCAAAGTGTTTTTTTCCCCTTGCTACATATTTAAAGACTGAAGACTGATTTGTCTCTCTGATAAATTGATTGGCGCTAGGCCTGGGACAGACAGCCATGGTTTTCCTAATTTCTTACATTTTGGGGGGCAATACCTGTGCTTAAAGTGGAAGTAAATTCCATCGATTTTTTTGTACCTATAGGTAAGCCTATAATAAAGCTTAACATCAAGATAGATACAATAAATAATGTCTCTAATAATGGACCAGTATCCAAAGCAGCGCTTCTCCACGTCTTTGCAAGGTGACAGCTAGTTCGAACAGACAACCAATAAGGCCAGCACACCATGAGGATTTTAGAGATAGGACAGATGTGAACACAGTTCTAGGTAGTTGTTTGTGCATCATCCACCGTCAAACCACACCTCGTGGACCTCTCCCCCAGGACTTGCACTTACCGACTAACGGTAAAACTGCGCCTTGGTGGATAAGCCAAAACTCTCTCCTCTGAATCACATCAGGTGTTCTGGTCTCGCTCGGGCATGCAAAAAACCAAATCGCCAGACATAGTGTAATAGTCTAAAATGGATTATTGAATGCACCCTGCTTAAAATATACTTACAAAATATACAATAAAACTCGCATACACACTCCACAGTTTGCAGTATTTCACCGCTGTACGGAAGATCGAGCCACGGCTTCTCTCACCGGTCCGGAGCTCCGTCTGAGTGGTGAGTTTTCCCCCGCCCCAGGGGCGCGGCGAGCGGCATCCGGGCATTTGGTGGGTAGCATTCCTGAGTAGGCGCTGACCCCCCTCCCCCCCCCTCCGCATTGCGCTGCGCCTTGCGGCGACCGGGGAGTACGCTGACTTTACCGCCCGTTTATAGCAGCTGGGCGGCGAACGCTAGATTGCACACCGCCGTTCCGCCACCATTTTGTGGTGGATGGGAACTTTTTTACAGGAGAAGCGCCCATTTTCTTGTAGCCCATGCGGTTTTTACTGCTCTTGGGAGTCATTTGTGGTACTGCAGCCTCTGTAAAAAAACGTGCTGCAAACGTTTTTACTTCCTCTTTCTTCTGGAACAGCATGGCTGACACACGTGCGGTACAGGTCCTGGCTGTGCAGGCATTACGGAAGAAGCAGCAGGTATAGCTGGCCTTTCCTGGGGTGCTGGTGGTGGTGGGCTTAATCCTCCCGGTCTTTACTGGCTGATTGCAGGCGGAAGTGGTGGTATCGCGAGGGGGGGGGGGCTTCCCAAACAGCATGATGGCTGAGGGAGGGCCTCAGTGGCGCGCGACAAGGCGATTGTGGCGGCGCTGATCGCGAACATTCGCCAGGCCCTGCGACTTGATCAGTCAGGGGAGTCGCAGACATCCACTTATGTGTGTGGGTCTATGAAGCCTCCTAGGTCTCCTAAGACTTTTCCTTATGATCAGTTTTTTGAGCGGGCAGTTTTTAAGGTATGGTTATCTCCAAAAAGTTCCTTCACCCTGCCAAAACGCTTTGCGGTGCGCTATCCCTTTGAGGAGGTTTTCACTAAGCGCTGGGCTTCCCCTTCGGTGGACCCGCCAACCTGCCGGTGGCCCGCCTGAACAAGGCTACGACCCTTCCATTGGAGGGCTCGCCTTCCTTTAAAGGTGCGGCTAATCGCCGTACGGAGTCTGTGTCAAAGCAATTTTTCTGGTGGCAGGTTCTGCCATGCGGCCAACTCTGGCGTCTGCTATGGCAGCTCAATCTCTTTTTGAGTGTGCCACCTCTATGCGCGCTAATCTGCATTGCATTTTGTGTGCAGGGTGAATTGCAAAAGGTTCAACACCTGGTGGAGGGGCTACACTACTTGTGTGATTCCCTGTTGGATATCATGCCCATGCTATCCAAAATTTCCGCCTTTGCGGTGGTTATCAGGCGGGTGTTGTGGCTGCGTTCCTGGTCGGGCGACCAGGCGTCTAAAAAGGAACTCACAGATCTCCCCTTTCAGGGGGGTCGTTTGTTTGGACCGCAGCTGGATGAAATCATTGAGTTTCACAGGGGGGAAGAGTCCTTTTCTCCCGGAGCCCAAGCGGCGGGATGTTCGCCACCGACAGGGCCCTGTTTCTTCTGGGCAGAAGAAGTTTTTTCGTGCCCCCGGCACGGCAGGGACGGGCTCCAAGCCCGGTAAGACCTCGGCTGGATCCGGTAAAAGGACTTGGCAGTGTAAGCCCGGCAAGGCAGAGGATAAGTTCTCCACCGCATGACGGGTTGCCCCCGCCCGCCTCTCGGGTGGGGGGCCGGTTGCTGGAGTTTGCGGTCAGTTGGTCCGCTCGTGTCTCCGATTGGTGGGTACTAGAAGTGGTGTCCACTGGGTACCGGATAGAGTTCAGCTCTCTACCCCCAGACAGGTTTTTTCCCTCAAACTTGAGACTCCCTCAGAGACGTCGGAAGGAGCTTTTGGGTGCGATCCAGTCCCTTGCGGATCAGGGGGTGATCGTGCCGGTTCCTCTGGAGGAGAGGTTCTGCGGTTTTTACTCAAACCTCTTTGTGGTGCCCAAAAAGGGCGGTGTCAGGCCGGTGCTGGACCTAAAGCAACTGTTTTGTGCAGGCAAAAAGTTCAAGATGCAGTCCATTCGCTCGTTCGTGGCCTCCTTGCACCAAGGAGAGTTCATGGCGTCCTTGGATATCAAGGATGCCTACCTGCACGTTCCCATCTGTCTCAGCCATCAGCGATTTCTGCGCTTCGCAGTGGGGGACCTGCACTACCAGTTTGTGGCCCTTCCTTTTGGGCTGGCCTATGCTCCCAGGGTGTTCACCAAGGTGTTGGCTCCAGTCCTTGTGCTGCTGAGACAGTGAGGTATCGCGGTGGTGGCGTACCTCGACGAACTGCTCTTGAGAGCGGAGTCAGCTGTGTCCCTGGAGGACGTGAGAATCACGGTGTCCACTTTGAGCGACTTCGGTTGGCTCATCAACCTGCAGAAGTCCTCGCTGTCCCCTACCTGGCGCCTGGAGTACCTGGGTCTGATTCTGGACACAGTGCAGGTGAAGGTGTTCTTGCCTCCCGACAAGTTATTGGGGTTACAGGTGGCGGTATGGACCCTGCTGTCACGCCGGAGGTCATCCCTACGGTTCTGTATGAGGGTGTTGGGGCTCATGGTATCGTCCTTCGAGGCAATACCGTACGCTCAGAGCCACACTCGGCTCCTACAGAAGGCGATTCTGTCGCAATGGGACAAATCTCCTCTATCCCTGGACAAACTGATCTGCTTGGATCATCAGACCCAGGGTTCATTGACTTGGTGGCTTTGGGCCCCAGCTCTCACACTAGGGAAATCCTTTCTTCCCCTCAACTGGTCAGTAGTAACGACGGATGCCAGCCTGTCGGGCTGGGGAGGGGTGCTGGGTTGGTTGTCTGCCCAGGGCCGGTGGTCGGCTCAGGAAGCTCGACTTCCGATAAATGTGTTGGAACTGAGAGCGATCGGGCTCTGCTTGTCCCATTGGTCGACAAGGCTGCGGGGTCTCCCTGTCTGGGTTCAGTCGGACAATGCCACAGCCCTGGCATACGTGAACCATC
The DNA here is from genome assembly GCA_018402905.1 of Glandirana rugosa. Classification (NCBI taxonomy): domain Eukaryota; kingdom Metazoa; phylum Chordata; class Amphibia; order Anura; family Ranidae; genus Glandirana; species Glandirana rugosa. The sequence continues at coordinate 262,599 of BLSH010351919.1, read as the reverse complement.
AAGGCGGGACAAGAAGCTCCGCAGCGGCTGCGGAGGCTGCTCTGATTCTCCGCTGGGCGGAACGTCATGTTCCAGCGATCTCCACCATTTACATTCCGGGAGTGGAAAACTGGCAGGTGGACTTTCTCAGTCGCCAAACTATGGACCAAGGGGAATGGTCCCCTGCATCCGGAAGTGTTTCGCCAGATTTGCCGCAAGTGGGGCACGCCAGAGGTGGACCTCATGGCGTCCAGATTCAATCACAAGGTGAAGACCTTTGTGTGCAGAACAAGAGATCCGTTGGCGGTTGCCACGGACACGCTGGTGGCTCCTTGGGGTCGGTATCGGCTGCTATGTTTTCCCTCCCCTAAAGCTGTTGCCACGGGTTCTGTGCAGGATAGAGGCGGAAGGAATTCCGGCGATCCTGGTGGCTCCCGATTTGGCCTCGGCGCACTTGGTCCCATCTTGCACCCTGCTTTACCCTCGCTGGCTTTGACGGCTTGGCTATTGAGGCCCAGGTGCTGAGGGATCGGGGAGTCGCTGACTCGGTGATCCCTACTATGCTTAAGGCGCGTAAGTGCACTTCGTGCAAGATTTATCACAGGACCTGGAAGGCCTATATTGCGTGGTGTGAGGCGGGGGGTTGGAACCCCCGCTCTTATGTGGTGTCAAAGGTGCTGACTTTTCTGCAGCAGGGCCTTGACAAAAGCCTGGCCTTGAGTACACTCAAGGGCCAGATTTCGGCCTTGGCAGTCCTTTTTCAGCGTCCTTTGGCTTCCCATTAGCTGATTCGTACATTTGTACAGGGGGTACGGCATGTGGCTCCCCAGTTTCGGCCACCCTTGGTACCGTGGGACTTAAATCTGGTGCTCTCTGTGCTTCAGAGACCACCATATGAGCAGATTAGGGACATTCCCTTGTCTCTCTTATTGCAGAAGGTAGCCTTCTTAGTGGCTGTCACATCCGCGCGGCGGGTCTCTGAATTGGCTGCCTTGCCCTGCAAGTCCCCGTACTTGATTCTTCATAAGGACAAGGCGGTGCTGCGACTTCCACCTTCTTTCCTTCCAAAGGTGGTCTCCTCTTTTCATTTGAATGAGGATATTGTCCTTCCCACATTGTGTCCTCGCCCCAAACATCCTAAGGAATTTGAGTTGCATTCTTTGGATGTGGTGAGGAGCTTACGGGTGTATTTGAGTGCTACAGCTTCCTTTCGGAAGTCTGACTTGTTGTTTGTGTTGCCCGACGGCTCCAAAAAGGGCTCGGCAGCCTCGTCGGCTACCATTTCCCGTTGGATCAGGCAGACCGTGACACGTGTGTATGAGGTTCGGGGCAAGGTCCCCCCTTTTCCGGTCACGGCTCATTCGACCAGGTCAGTTAGTACTTTCTGGGCGTTCAGACACCAGGCTTCGGTGTCTCAGGTGTGCAAAGCGGCTACTTGGGCCTCAGTGCACACATTTACTTAGTTTTACAAAGTTGATGTTTTGGTATCTGCGGATGCTGCTTTTGGCCGCAAAGTTTTACAGGCGCCATTGTAGGTGCGTCTGGCGCCTTCCGAGAGGGTTCTGTTGGGTACAGTTGTTGTAGTTTCACCCACCCCTCTAGTTTGACACAGCTTTGGGACATCCCCACGTGTTATGAAGAGCTGCGTCTGTCAGTGAACGTAAGAGAAAAATGGATTTTATTATAACTTACCGTAAAATCCTTTTCTCTGAGTTCACTGACAGACGCGGCTCCCACCCCTCTGATTAGCTTTGTACTGCTTGTTACGAACTGAATGCCATTGGCCAGCAGGGGGTTTTATGCTCAGATGAGGACGGCCCCCTGGGAGGGGCTAGCCTATCCCTGTTGCTTTTATTTCTGTTTTGCCTAGTCACTCCTGATAGGATGACATAAAACCCACGTGTTATGAAGAGCTGCGTCTGTCAGTGAACTCAGAGAAAAGGATTTTACGGTAAGTTATAATAAAATCCATTTTTTCTCTGGAGATAATGGAGATAAAAACTTGGTGTCACTAAACCCACATAAAAAAACTATCAATAAATGCTGTAAGATTACATGCTTTTCATACTCAGTCACTATGGGATTTCTTTTATGTATTCTGCAAAAAAACTGGTTGATCCTGCTGCTCTCTATCTCCACCTTCTGTTCATGTCCCCAATTCAGCTAGGGATTTTGCAGTTGTGGTGACAACTCTGCACATGCACAGTTTTGAGTTTCTATGCTGAGCATTTCCTCCCTATCACATCTGACTAGAGTCACAAATGTGGGCGCATGCACAGTGGTAAATGACAGCCAACTCCCTCCCTTCTACTCCAATGCACACTAACCAGCTAAACACAATGGAGGTGGGATATTACATGTAGATTGATAGCAGCTTCACCTCCCTCTTATCTGAAGACACAGGCTGGATGGGTGTGACACAGCCTGTGAATGGCAGACATCTGCCCACACCATGTTATTTTCACAAAATAATAAACATTTAATTTCAAATATATATTTTTATGCCAATTTAAAACCGTTTATTAATATTAAATATTTATTTTTACTCTGTATTCCAAAGGCTGTTTTGTTTTTATGTGACCAACTGCAGAGGACTAGACGCTCCTCCTGCTTATGTTTCCCTGCAGACAGGCTGGGAAAGATCTGGGTCATGTGCCAGCTGTATATCAATTAGGAAAAAGGTACTTGGATGTTTTTTTAAAAGTTAAAATAACTACAGCACCATCATCCATATACAGAAATAGAAGGGACAATGTCAATCAAACAGTGTGTGTTTAGTATCACTTTAACTAGCGGGTGCAGGCATTCGAAACAGATAACTAGCATTTTTCAGTTTTCTCATTGTATGCAAAACTGAAAAAAAAAAAAAATTAGTGGAACCGATATGCAGGCACCATTTGTATTCTTTTGGCCTATTCTGTAGGATGCATAGTGCTGAAGGCACCTGAGAACATGCAGGGAGAGAAAGGAGTTCTGCTGGATCACTAAGCTTCCTTACCATGATTGACTATGCATTTAGATTAGGTCTTTCTACATTTTTTCTCCAGTAGTACTCCCCAAGGTGCGAGGAAACGCTGTTCACGATTTGCATGATGTCTTTGGGTACCCACTTTTACAACAAATGTAAAATCAAACCTTTGATTTGGGTGTCAGGTTAGATTTAAATAGGCATGTCTTTATTGTTTTTTGGAGTTCCACTTCTCTTTAACCTCTTCTTTTTTGTTTTTTCCTTCATTCAGAGCTTGGGAGTGGTCCTATACGTCCTGGTCTGTGGTGCTCTCCCTTTTGATGGAAGCACATTACAAAATTTACGAGCCAGAGTCTTGAGTGGAAAATTTCGGATCCCCTTCTTTATGTCCACAGGTATGAGTTTTTATTCATGTAGTTATCCTCAAAGGGTTTAAAGTTTTTATTAATTTTATAAAAATCAAGCTATCACTGATTATGTTAAACTTGCTTTTTGCAATGGAATTCCTTATTTTGATATTTTGAGTTTTTTTTTTCTTTACCTTGCCTACCTGCCTAAGAGGTTTTAAAGCTGGGTATACACTAGTAGAATTTTGTTTGACATTTTGCATTGTAAGAATATTCACTTGTTTTTCTGATCATTAGTGGGGTCAAATATTTGTTTTTCGTCCAGTGTGTCGAAAAAATTTAAAGGAGTAGGTTGGAAATTTTTACTTGAATGTACGAATTCCTAATTGTGTATGTCATTTGATAATCCATTCATTTCAAAATCAAATGTTGAAAGCAAATGTAATCAGGAAATACTTTCGAATGACATTCAAATGTTCTGAGAATTTTCGTACAAATTTTCCTAAGTATTTTTGTACGAAATTCTGCTAGTGTATACCCAGCTTTACTATGCTAGTTGAACTTTCTGGTCATCCTTAACGTTAATCACTTTCCGCCCAACAATGTCATATGACGGTGCAGACTTTGAGTGGGGGTTATTTGAAGGATGCCTGCAGTTAGAGGCATCTTCTTTTACAACAGGCGATTCCCTGCACCGTAAAAACAATCATAGCGGCTGTCCAGCCCTTTGATTCTTTTTACAGGCGGTGAAAGGGGACATCCCGTGCGATTGGCAAAGGTATCTGCTGGTGGCAGAAGTTCATTATAGAGAATACTGAGGGCCAGATGGTCCCTGGCAGTCTCTGTGACCTTCGGAGGCCAGACGCAACGTTATGACATCACCTCCGGCCTCAGTAGTTGTAAACACTGCACTTGCCTTGGCTTGGAAGCCGAGATCATTTTTTTTTCTTTTTTTTTCTTTTTGATTTTGGCTTTCTAGCCTAGAGGCGAGATCTGGGGACTTATAGACCCCAGATCTTGCTGTAAAGAGGACCTTTCCTACCCTGTTCCTATCACAAGGGATGTTTACGTTTCTTGTAATAGAAATAAAGTGATAAAAAAAAAAATATAAAAGGAAAGTGTCAAAATAGAAAAATAAAAGTAAAATAAACAATAATAAAAATAAAAAATAATTAAAAGTGCCCCCGTCCGCATGTGATCGCCCGCAGCAGCCAACGCATACGTAGGTCGTGCCCACATATGGTATTGTTACGAACGTTAGAGCGAGAGCAACAATTCTAGCCCAAGACCTCCTCTGTAACTCTAAACAGGTAACCTGTAAAAGTGTTTAAAGCGTCGCCTATAGGGATTTTTAAGTACCAAAGTTTTGCGCCATTCCACGAGTGTGCACAATTTTAAAGCTTCTTGGCTATCTATTTTCTCGGCGTAACATCATCTTTCACATTATGCAAAAAAATCAGGCAAATTATGATTTTTACATGTAGGAGAAAAGTGTCAGAATTGGCCTGGGTAGCAGGTGGTTAAAAAGGTTGAGAGGGTGCAGCAGCGGCTCTATTCATAATGAAAAGTATGCCGGCATACTTGCACATTGTGACAATTAACTCTCAGTTTGCCCTCCTCCTGCATGTGCATTAGACAAAACCATAGCCAGCACCATAGTAAACATATGCGTTCAGCAAACTCAGACTTGAGCGGAAGGATTTTTATAAAGTTTTAAACAAAGCTGTCTGATATTTTTAAATGCTTACTAAAAATATGTCAGGGCAAAGTGATAGTGTTTTTAGATAGGCAGTTACACTTGCCAAGCCACCCTTTTACACCACCACAGCCCTAGTTAACAGAGTGAGGCCTTCAGGTTTGAGAGCATGGGGCCTCTCACTCATGTCACGGTGCTAGGGTCTTGAGCTCCTTATTTCTAGGCTTAACACTGTCACATTTTGGGGTTCTGTAACATCATTCCTATCTTAAGTGACGATACCAGAGCTTAGACCGGTTGGGTTGTTGCAGTGAGGCAGCGTGGCTTGATAAATATAGAAGCCTTGGGGGTGGCTTATATGACTTGTTTAAGCTGGACATAGATGGTTCAAAATGTGACCAATTGAACAGGCACTGGTCGAATTATGATCCGTTTATAGCCATTCCTGTTCATGAGTATTCAATCTAATGATTGACTTCTCATGAGCCGGCATGTTGATAAATTTTGTGCTGATCAGAGCTGCAGCAGATCAGCTACAGCAATAATCGGTATATTCTGACCATGGCAGAGTTCTGCTGTCAGAATACAATGCCACAGCGGGAAACATTCCCGCATTCACCTTGAATGTGTGGGTGGGGTAATCGGTTATGTTTTTTTTGTTCAACCTTCTGGCTGAATGAAAAAAAACAGAGCCATGAATGGCCAGCTTTTAATGCTTTAACACGTATGCACTGTAAGAGCCCACCTAAACAAACAACTGAATTTTTATCCAAGCAGGTCGACCTGCTCTCTGTATAGATGTAGGTAAATCTAAAGGACATTGTATCATCAGACTGTATTGTGTGGCCAGGTTAATGTTAAAATATACTCTTCTAGTTACCATGTTCAATCAAGGGGATACAAGGTTGACAAAACCGGACCATGTTTGTGGTATATTGCATATATTATCTGTTGTGCTATTGTTTCAGTGTATTTTTGAGGTTAATCATTACAAAAGTTAGTTTTCCCCCTCATTTCTGCTCCCTTGAACAATAAATCTGTGTCATCACCACTGTCCAAGAGACCAGGAAATGACCCGGGCAATTGTGAAGCTGAACCAGGAAAATAGTAAGAGTTGTCAAAGGTGTTTGAGTCAGAACACTAGTTGAACTGAATCTGGGCAGAACAGTGGCCGAACAGAAGTGCTTTGGCAGAATAAACCAGTAATCACATATCTGTATAAACCATTTTATGTTGATATTTGTATCTTTTTTTTATATTTTTGAACATCACTTTTCTCATTAAGGGCCCATTCACACTTGAGCGGCGCGACTTGCCAGGGGCGAAGCAACTCGTCCCGCTCGAGGCGATCTCAACGCGGCTTGTAAGGAGACTTCTATCATAGAAGTCAATACAAGCCGCGCTGAGATCACCCTGAAAATAGTGCAGGAACTATTTTTCTAAGTTGGAGCGAAGCGATTCGCTCCTATTCGAACGGTTCCATTGCACAGCATTGAGGCGACTTGTCAGGCGACTCAAGTCGCCTGACAAGTCGCCTAGATGTGAACGGGCCGCGAAGTCGTGCCGCTCAAGTGTGAACCGGCCCTAAGGGACTTCAGCAGATGCAAAGGACACAAGTGTAGCAAACAATATTCTAGTTATTTATTTTTATTTTACTATGTAGCCGTATTGAGAAAGGAATCTGTATAATGGTTGTAGGTGTTGCAGATTTATCAGCACACTAATACGTGACATCAGAGTACGTGGTGCTGTCTCTCCTGGATAAAGAATGTAATACAAGCATGTGTTGTGATTATAGCCATTAATCTCTCCCTCAGAATGTGAACACCTTATCCGACACATGCTGGTTTTGGAGCCGAGTCGGCGTCTGACGATGGAGCAAATCTGTAAACATAAGTGGATGTGTCAGGGAGAGCAGGATCTAGAGTTTGAGAGGGTGAGTGTATTCTACAAAGCCCAAACTTAATTTGCTATACTACCAACAGACTAACGTGTTCTTAAGACTCCTAATGTTTGCCAGAATTTTATATTAATTTTTCTTCTGCATTGTTTTTCAGTTAATAGCAGAATGCCAGCATGTAAAGATGGAGAGGCAGAGGGAGCCTATCAATGAGCAAATTCTAATTACAATGGTGGAAATGGGGTTAGAGAAAGACCGCACTTTACAGGTGATTCTGCAGTTGGTCAGAAATAAACATATTCTTTATCTGCTTAACTGTTGTCCTTTGCGTCTCAGTTGTCAATTCCCTGCACCATGAAAACAAATCATAGCGGCAGTTCAGCCACTTGATTGTTTTTACTGGCGCCACCCTCCTGCTGCCCTCCGGTGCTTCTACCGGAGTAGGAAGAGGGAATCTGCCAGCGCCGGAAGTTAGTCATAGAGAATACCGAGGGCCATATGGTCCCCGGCAGTCTCTATGGCTCTTGGAGGCCCAGGAGCAACGTTATGACATCACGTCCGGCCTGGCAGCTGCCGTGTACTTGGCTTGAAAGTCAGATATCGTTTATTTTTTTTTTTTATCTCGGTCTTTCTTGCCTAGATGAGAGCTGTGGAGTCTTATAGACCCCACATCTCTCCATAAAGAGGACCTGTCATGCTCTATTCCTATTACAAGGGAAGTTTACATTCCTTGTAATAGGAATAAAAGTGATAAAAAAATTTTTTAAAGGGAAAGTGTAAAAATAACAAAAATTTTAATAAAATAAACAATAAGAAGAATAAGCAGAAGTGAATGCATATGTAGGTTGTGTCCGCATATGTAAACAGCGGTCAAACCACACGTGAGGTATCGCTGCAAACGTTACAGCGAGAGCAATAATTCTAGCCCAACACCTCCTCTGTAACTAAACGGCTAACCTGTAAACATTTTTAAAGCATCACCTATGGAGATTTTTGTGTGCGCAATTTTAAAGCGTGACATGTGAGGTATCTATTTGCTTGGCGTAACATCATCTGTCACATTATACAAAAAATTGGGCTAACTTTTCTTTTTTTCATGAGTGTTTTTTTCTCTTACGTTCATTGACAGACGCTGCCTCTATTCATGGCATGTGGGTTATGTACCTTTTACTAGGAGTAGACTAGGCAGAATGAAAGTTCAGAAAGCAAAGCTGGCCCCTCCCAGGGGGCCGTCCTTACTCAGCACATAACCCCTCAGCCCTGCATAGCATATCAGTTTTCTTCTGCCTAGTGCGAGGAGTTAGACCTGGTTCCCTGCTGGGAACTGCAGTTCCCCTAGAGTTTTCTTTTTTCTTTTATTCTTTTTGCGCAAGCCTTCTGATGAAGACTGCAATCAAGTAGCTGGCTGGGTACCACGCAGATGTTCATAGGTCCTGCCATTTCCCCAGCACAGCCGACGGACGCAAGCCACCCTTAGCACTGACGGGGTCTGCCGCATCCTGCCCGTTCCGTGCGGGCGGCCGGTGGGTTAAACGTCCCACCTTGCGTGCCCAGTGTCCAGGCTATGGCCTGTTCCAGGGGTTGCTTGGCCAGCAGCATCCCTCCCCGCCTGGGGGGAGGAAGGTCTGCACCGGGTGGCTACCCGCTACGCCCGTCTGGATGGGTGAGTGACACCACCCTCCTCCCTGGGGCGGAGGGGGGGGTGACTAGCCCACAGGTCCCTGTCATGTCTTCCTCCCCCCCCCCCCTCGCACCCGCCCGCGACCTGGCCGCTCCGTTCGCATGCCATGCCATTTTCCCGGAGCCGCGGCCGCCGCCATTTTGGAGGGGTTTGGCCTCTTGTGTTTGTCGGCGGCCATTTTTGGTTGGCTCCCTGTATGGGAGTTTTTCCATGTGCTTTTGGCCCCATTCCTTCCGGGAACGCAGCGGCAGCGACATCAGCAGCTTGGCAGATCGCAGCAGCGGCACAGCAGTGGTGGCATTGGCACACAGTGGCGGCCTCCTTTTGGCACACAGTGGCGCAGGGTTCCGCAAGTATTGCTGGCTTTCTCCCTGGGGTGCAGGAGTCCTACTGGGCAGTCCTGAGGCTTTGCAGGGGGTGGCACTGTGGGGGTAATGGCTGGTAGGCTTCACAAGTGTCCTGGCCATGGCGCAATGGCGGCTGAACGGACAGTTTCTTCTCCGGAGGGGTCCGCAGAAGCGCAGGCCGTGCTGAGACCTCCAGTTCCCCTAGATCAGTTGACCTCCATCTTGGAGGAGTTTTTTGCCCAGGGGGAATCGGACCGGTATAGGGGGGCCCTAAAAAGCGTCCCCCTCCCCTGTAATCCTCTGAGGAGGACTCGGAACCGAAAGGGGGCTCTGGGGTCACGGGAACCCCCGTGGAGCTCTCAGACGGAGAGCTGGAGCCTTCGGATGGGGGGGGGGGAGGACCAGGGGGCCTCGGGGACACGCGAAAAGGCGCTGGTGGGCGCCCTGGTCGTGGCCGTTCGCAATTCACTGCGCCTGGATCAGACTGGAGAGGCACAGGTGTCTGCCCATACTTTTGGGTCCAAAAAGCCCTCTCGTGCTCCTAAGGTTTTCCCCTACCTCCAGTATTTTGACCAGTATGTGTATAAGGAATGGAAACTTCCGTTGAATTCCTTTACCCAGCCAAAACGTTTTTCTGTGCGCTATCCCTTTGAGGACAGCCTGCTACAGAAATGGGTCTCACCCGCGGTGGATCCGCCAGTGGCCCGCCTGAACAAGGCGACAACTATTCCCCTAGAGGGGTCTCCCTCTTTTAGGGATCCAGCCGATAGGTGGATGGAAGTGGTGTCCAAGGCACTCTTTTTGGTGGCGGGGGCAGCCATGCGACTGGCCTTGGCGTCTGTCATGGTAGCTCAGTCACTCACGGAGTGTGCGACGGAGTGGAGTGAGGCCCGGGGAGGCGTAGATTCGCCTGAGTCCATGCAGCGAGCAGACCACCTGGTGCAAGGGCTCCGTTACCTTTGTGACGCAGCTCTGGACTTGGTACCGATGTCTAAAATGTCAGTTTTTGCAATCATTATCAGGCGCCTGCTGTGGCTGCGACGCTGGTCGGGTGACCATGCGTCCAAGAAAGGTCTCACGGATTTTCCCTTTCAAGGTGGCCGGCTATTTGGGCCCCAATTGGATGAAATCATTAAGGATTTCACTGGGGGGAAGAGTACGTTTCTTCCCGAACCCAAGCGGCGTGACCAGCGCTGCAAACAGGGACCTCAGCCCTCTGGGCAGAAACGTTTTTTTCGTGCGCCCGGTCAGGCGGGCAGGAACTCCCGGCCCTGCAAGTCTGCCTCGGGCTCTGGTAAGCGTCCCTGGCAACGTAAGCCCGAAAAGGAGGAGGATAAGTCCTCCGCATGATGGGTTGCCCCTGCCCGATTCTCGGGTGGGGGGCCAACTTCTGGGGTTCATGGACCGCCTGCATCTCCGACCGCTGGGTGCGGGAGGTGGTGTCCTCCGGGTACAAGATAGAGTTCAGCATCTGGCCCCCGGACAAGTTCTTCCCGTCCAATTTGAGGCTCCCTCCGGAGCGTCGGCTAGCCCTGCTAGGGGCTGTGCAGTCGATGTCCAAACGGGGTGATTGTGCCAGTCCCTCCGGCGGAGAGATTCCGCGGCTTCTATTCAAACCTCTTTGTGGTACCAAAGAAGGGGGGGCAGGCCGGTTCTGGACTTGAAAGCGCTCAATCACTTTGTGAAGACACGCAAATTCAGGATGGAATCAGTCCGTTCGGTCGTGGCCGCCCTGCACCAAGGGGATTGGCTGGCGTCCCTGGACATCAAGGACACATATCTGCACGTTCCCATCTATGTCGGGCCCCGGCCCTTCCTGCGCTTTGCTGTGGGGGACCTTCATTGCCAGTTTGTGGCTCTCCCCTTCGGCCTGGCCTCTGCTCTGCGGGTGTTCACCAAGTTACTGGCCCCGGTGCTCGCTCTGTTGTGGCAGAGGGGCATTGCTGGGGTAGCCTACCTGGATGATCTTCTCCTGCGCGCGGAGTTGGCTCAGGCTCTGGAGGACAATGTTACTGTCACCCTGACCTCACTGAGGGACTTCGGTTGGCTGATCAACCTACAGAAGTCGACATTGATCCCTTCCTGTCGCCTCAAATATCTGGGTCTGACATTGGACACTGTGCAGGCAAAGGTATTTCTACCTCCGGACAAGTTGCTGGCACTGCAAGTAGCAGTGCGGTTCCTCCTTACATTTTTGCATGCGGGTGTTGGGACACATGGTCTCGTTCTTCGAGGTGATACCGTACACCCAGAGTCACACCCGGCTCCTGCAGCGAGCGATACTACTGCAGTGGGACAGGTCCCCCTAGTCTCTGGACCGTCTGATCCGGCTGGATCATCTGACCAGGGGGTCGTTGGCTTGGTGGCTTCAGGCCTCGACATTTACCCTGGGAAAGTCGTTTCTTCCCCTAAATTGGCCATTGTCACGACGGATGCCAGCCTCTCGGGCTGGGGAGGAGTCCTGGGGAACCTGTCGGCTCAGGGCCGTTGGTCGACGCAGGAGTCTTGACTTCCGATCAATGTGTTGGAGCTGAGGGCGATCAAGCTTTGTCTCCGCTGGTCGGTGAGGCTGTGCAGCCTTCCTGTCTGAGTTCAATCGGACAACGCCACGGCTGTGGCGTGCGTGAACCATCAAGGCGGAACAAGAAGCTCGACAGTAGCGGCAGCCCACATCCTAAAGTGGGCATAGCTTCACGTGCCGGCAATCTCCGCCATCTACATTCCGGGCGTAGAAAACTCTCATTTCCGTATATCTTCGGACATGGTCCTGGTGGTCTCGTAGGCACCGACGGTGGTTGCTCAGGGAACTGGACGAGTGCTTCCAGAAGTGGAATACTAACTTGGACCTGCGGTCCTCTAGGTGTAGACCACACGGGGTGGAAAGCGTTTAGACCACTTTCTGGAGACCTACGTCCCTGGTGAGAGGGACCAGGTCGAAGACCACTGAATTCTTCGGGCGGAAGGTCAAAAGATGCGGGCCTTACATCTACCGCCTCTAACGGCCGTGCACTTCGATACGGGTGAAATCCTACACCCGACGGCGATGACAGCTCGAAGAACAAGGCGGAACTACC
>BLSH010351919.1:239459-250092 GCA_018402905.1 Glandirana rugosa | reverse complement strand
GCGACGCATTCTTTGATCCGTACATTTGTACAGGGTGTACGTCATGTGGCTCCTCAGGTACGGTTGCCCCTGGCGCCGTGGGATCTAAACTTGGCACTTTCTGTGCTGCAGAAACCACCTTATGAGAAGATCAGGGATATTCCCTTACAATTGCTGTCTCAGAAGGTCGCCTTCTTGGTGGCCATCACATCCGCTAGGCGGGTGTCTGAATTGGCAGCTTTGTCATGTAGGTCTCTTTATTTGGTTCTACATAAGGATAAGGCGGTGCTGCGCCTGTCTCCTTCGTTCCTTCCAAAGGTAGTATCCTCCTCTCACATTAAAGAGGACATTGTCCTCCCTTACTTGTGTCCGCACCCGTCTCACCCTAAGGAGATTGCTTTGCATTCCTTGGATGTGGTGAGAGCATTGCGGGTGTATTTGGCAGCTACGGCTCCTTTTAGGAAGTCGGATGCGCTGTTTGTGCTGACTGATGGGCCGCGCAAAGGGTTGGCGGCTTCGTCAGCCACTGTTTCACGTTGGATCAGACAGACCGTGACCCATGCGTATGCTGTTCGGGGACAAGTACCCCCTTTTCCGGTCACGGCTCATTCCACCAGGGCGATTAGCACTTCCTGGGCGTTTAGACTCCAAACATTGGTGTCTCAGGTGTGCAAGGCGGCTACTTGGGCCTTGTGCACACTTTTGTTAAGTTTTACAAAGTTGATGTGTCAGCATCCGCGGATGCTGCTTTTGGCCGCAAAGTTTTACAGGCGGCTGTGTAGGCACGGCTGGCGCCTCCCGAGATCTTTCTGTGGGTACAGTTTTTGTTTGCCCACCCCTCTTGTTTAACAGTGCTTTGGGACTTCCCCACGTGTCATGAATAGAGGCTGCGTCTGTCAATGAACGTAAGAGAAAATAGGATTTTATTAAGAACTTACCGTAAAATCCTTTTCTCTGAGTTCATTGACAGACGCAGCACCCACCCCTCGGTGTTGTGTTTGTACGGCTTGTTATGAACTGATCTGCTATGCATGGCTGAGGGATTATGTGCTGAGTAAGGATGGCCCCCTGGGAGGGGCCAGCTTTGCTTTCTGTACCAGTGTGGTTGTATACACATATTTGGTTAAGAAAAAGCAATGCTAGGAGCAGTAAAATAATTTTAGCAGCAATCCAAAAAAACATGCTCACCAAAATAGAATATTGGGACAAAGACCACACAGATTATCATGACGCTTGTGTGTTTTTTTTTTTTTTTTATATACCTTCCTCTGTCACTGAATCATTGCTGCTCTGTGTTGTTGAAAAAGGGATCTTCCTCAGAATTTAAATACATACGTTTATACCTAAAAATCTATTAAAGAGGTTACTTTTTTCCCCCCTGTTTTTAATACATTTTAAAAAGTATTTTTATATGAACCCAGTTTGGAATACATCATTGTGGCTACAGACTAAAGTTTTTTGTAACATATTTTAGAAGCAGAGTCTTGGATGATTGTGCAATATCTATATGTGCTCTAAAAACATTTTGTTTGCGGTACCATACCTGTATAGCCCAGCTGCCTTATCAGGTGTGTCCCTCCGTTTGGTCATATAGATATGCTTAGAGGAGTGTATACTGTGTGTATATATTTTCAGAGGAAGATCTCCTTTTTCACAACACAGAACAGTGATTTATAGGCTATAATGTATACAATAGGCATTGATACACCATATGGTGTTTATCCTGATATTAATGACTGGTTGGAATGTTCCTTGCTAAAATTAAAGGATAAGTTCACCTTATTCAGAATGTGACAGGTTACCGAAGCAGCACCCCCCAGTCCCTCACTGTAACAAGAGGCGGAGGATCCTCTCCCCACACCCACTGTCACAATTTGAAAACAGTGTGGCTGTGTGGGGCTCTGCCCACACAGCCACCTCATTAATTCACATAGATCTGTGAATAATTGAACTACAAGTCTCGCCTGTCGCTATGGCAGGTGGCTTGTAGTTCACAATGGACTGCGGGGGCGCTGTTGTAGTTCATTGATTCTTCCCAGAGTTCTATTAACTGTCTACCTGTACTGGAGGCACAGGCACTCAACTTTACTGAGGGTCTGCAGGAGCCTGACATTGCACCTGCAAACTCCTGATCGTAGGTACAATGCTTTACAGCAGGGGTCTCAAACTGGCGGCCCTCCGGCTGTTGCAAAACTACTAGTCCCATGAGGCATTGCAAGGCTCACAGTTACCAGCATGACTCCCATAGGCAGAGGCATGATGGGACTTGTAGTTTCGCAACAGCTGGAGGGCTGCCAGTTTGACACCCCTGCTTTACAGGCTACAGGGTAAATAATAAATACACTTTTTTCCCCTGCAAAATGATGTACATTTATTATTCTTATTATACTAGAATACAGTGCAGGAGAGCCGTTTTCCCGTGTGGCTTCCTGCACTGCATTCCAATCGCACTTCCTTTGTGATCTGCGGGGGTCAGTTCAACATTAATGACACCTCAAACTAATTGCATTTGCCCACACCAGATTACATGGTACAAGAGTACCATTCAATGTGGTTGCTGTGCATTTCAAAAAGCAGCGCATACACTACTTTTGTTGCAGTGCAATTTCAGGCCATCCAAAATGAAAGGGGCTAAAATCACACACAGTTCCTGTACGATTCACATGCAGTTCCTAGTGTAAATGGGCCCTTAATCATTTTACTGCTGATGCTCTTAGAGGGGCCTTTTCTTTTCTGTAGACTGAGGAGGAAGTGAAGGAAAATCTCTCCAAATTAAAATGAAATCCAGTTGTCCCTCGCAAAAGTCTTGCTATTGAAATATTCCCCCTCTATTCCTGTTCCAGGGAAAAGTCAAAATTCTGAAATTCCTATCATTTTCTCTCCCTGTGATAATGGTCACCACGACTAAGACCCCATACACACTATTAGATTTTCTGCAGATTTTTGTCTTCAGATTTACCAAAACTATATAATATGGAGGTCAAACCTTAAGAGTTTAAATTTGTATGCAATCAGGCAGGCCCTTGCACCACATGGTTTTGGTAAATCTGAAGACAAAAATCTGCAGAAAATCTAACAGTATGTATGGGGTCTTAGAGAGGGTAAATCGCCCAAGTAGATACACAAATGGCTATGAATGTCTGTCTATAAGTATCAACTCTCAACAACATATAGCATGTAAATATTTCATATACATGCGGTCCCCGGGTTACAAACATCCGCCTTACAAACGACTCCTACTTACAAACGAAGGGAGACAATAGGAAGTGAGAGGAAATCTCCCCCTAGGAAGGGAAATTCACTCTTGTAATCATGGGAAAAAGTTGTCTCCATTGAAGCTTTATCACCAATCCTGGTTTCCACAACAACTCAAAATGTTGATCATCCAATTGTCATAGGGACAGAAAGTGAGGTGATATCTATTGAACAGGGGCACAGACAGCAAAACAAATGTTGCCTGTGTTAACCCTTCCCTATGCTATCCAAAAAACTTAAAAAATATTTTTTTGGCTGGAGATACTTAAAAAATGTACCTGTTCTGACTTACAAACAAATTCAATTTAAGAACAAACCTACAGACCCTATCTTGTTTATTACCCGGGGACTTGTCTGTACTTTGCAATCTACAGCAGTCAATAATCGTAAACGTGCATAAAATCTGAAATAGTAATACAGCCAAATGCAACCTGGAACCTTTACTTCCAAAATACTGTGTATGGCCACCGACCATTTACATATTGACATAATTTACAAGATTTATATTTCCGGAAGTGGCTATTTTGGGAAGTGGTTCCCTGGTCACACACCTCTTACTGCAAAAAAAAATTTGTTAAAAAAATAAATACGTACAAAATTACTAACCTTTACTACTTTAAACTTTCTTACCTTTCTTCTTCCGATTAGTCATTGAGGACCGATGCATATGATAACTACAGTGCTATTTACAGTTTGCTGTGCGAACGTTTAAAAAGACATAAAACTCTTCACCTCCCAAATCCACCAACTGCGCCTCGCCCTGTGTCCTACCCTGCTTCACCATTGCAGGTAAGTGCTCTGCAAAGCTTGTCTGTCATAATACAAGAGTGGGAAAGTGATGTTCCCAGTGTAGCTGTCTGATATATATATATATATATATTTATCTTTTTAGGGTGATACAGGTGGCAGTGCCATCAGTATGAATGTGCCCCAAGTCCAACTCATCAACCCTGAGAACCAGATTGTGGAGGTAAGCAGAATGATTAGTGGTTGCAGTAGTAAGATTTGGAAACATGTCTATTATAGATAGGATCACAAGTCAGCATTTGAATGTAATTTGCAGATTTACCAATATTAAAAAGGTGGTTGGAATGTGGAGCACATTTAAACTAGCATTCATAAGTTATGGAACTGTTCACACCTCAGGATTGGTGCTGCCGTACATTCAGAGGTGTTCTCCTTATCTTTTTACCACAGCAAAGCTGAGCTTTAGCTCTTTATTGGATAGGCAGCTAATGTTCAAAACCAACCCTAAACATCCCCTTTCCCTCAGAATTGATAATTGTAACACAAGGCAGCAAAATAATTAGTTGTCCTATAAATAATGCTGATTACACATTTTACTTTATATTTATGTATGCGTTTGAAGTGACATTCTTGAAAATTAAAGTTCACAGGAAGGAACTGTTGACACATGAATGCTGTGACTTTGTGAGCATTCGGTGACTAGCCATCCAAGTAACAGGGTTGACAACATATCCCAGTTATACAGTGCCTTAAGAGTATTCACCCCCCTTGAAATTGTATTGGGATTTTATGTGATAGACCAACACAAAGTGAAGTGGAAGGAAAATGATAAATGTTTTTCAAAATTTTTTTACAAATATCTGAAAAGTGTGGCGTGCATTTGTATTCAACCCCTGAGTCAGTACTTTGTTGAACCGTCTTTCGCTGCAGTTACAGCTGCAAGTCTTTTTGGCTATGTCTCTACCAGCTTTGCACATCTAGAGAGTGGAACTTTTGCCCATTCTTCTTTGCAAAATAGCTCAAGCTCTGACAGATTGGATGGAGAGAATCTGTGAACAGCATTTGTCAAGTCTTGCCACAGATTCTCAATTGGATTTATGTCTCGTCTTTGACGGAGGCATTCTAACACACGAACATGCTTTGATCTAAACAATTCCATTGTGGCTCTGGCTGTATGTTTAGGGTCGTTGTCCTGTTGGAAGGTGAACCTCTGCCCCAGTCTCATGTCTTTTGCAGACTCTAACAAGTTTTCTTCTAAGATTGCCCTGTCTTTGGCACCATCCATCTTCCCATCAACTCTGTCCAGCTTCCCTGTCCCTGCTGAAGAACAGCATCCCCACAACATGATGCTGCCACTACCAAGTTTCACAGTGGGGATGGTGTGTTCAGGGTGATGTGCAGTGTTAGTTTTTTGCCACACATAGCGTTTTGCTTTTAGGCCAAAAAGTTTGATTTTGGTCTTATGACCAGAGCACCTTCTTCCATATGTTTGCTGTGTCCCCCACATGGCTTCTCGCAAACTGGACTTCTTATGAATTTCTTTCAACAATGGCTTTCTTCTTGCCACTCTTCCATAAAGGCCAGATTTGTGGCGTGCATGACTTGTAGTTGTCCTGTGACAGATTCTCCCACCTAAGCTGTGGATCTCTGCAATGCCTCCAGAGTTACCATGGGCCTCTTGGATGCTTCTCTGATTAATTCTCTCCTTGCCCGGCCTGTCAGTTTAGGCGGATGGCCATTTCTTGGTAGGTTGGCAGTTGTGCCATACTCTTTCCATTTTCGGATGAGGGATTGAACAGTGTTCCATGAGATGTTTAAAGCTTGGAATATTTTTTTATAACTTATACCTGCTTTAAACCTATCCACAACTTTATCCCTGACCTGTCTGGTGTGTTCCTTGGCCTTCCTGATGCTATTTGTTCACTAAGGTTCTCTAACAAACCTCTGAGGGCTTCACAGAACAGCTGTATTTATACTGAGTAAATTACACACAAGTGGACTCTCTTTACTAATTCGATGACTTCTGAAGGCAATTGGTTCCACTAGATTTTAGTTAGAGGTATCATAGTAAAGGGGGCTGAATACAAATGCACGCCACACTTTTCAGATATTTATGTGCCACTTTGTGTTGGTCTATCACATAAAATACCGATTAAAAATACATTTACGTTTTTGGTTGTAACATGACAAAATGTGGAAAATTTCAAGGGGTATGAATACTTTTTCAAGGCACTGAAGGTCCTAATGTTAATTAAATAAAGAGTCTGCCTTAAAGCGGACTTTGAATTAAAATGCAAGGTCTACTTATTAAATGCCCCCCCCCCCCCTGTAAATTGCTCCATAGTAGTAGGGGTAAAATGTTACCTGTATATAATGTTTATTGCGATTTAAGGAGAAGGGGGCTGGATCTACTAAGTGGACTTTTTACTGCAAGGTCCCTTGTCAAAAATTGTTTGTTCTTTAGTAGGAGGTAAAATCCCTGCCAAGTTATTTTTCTGCCATCTGTCTACCAATAGGGAAATTTCCCTTTACTCCCTGTCCCAGAGACGTTAGAGCAAATCTCCCAAAATGAGGAAAATTCCCCTCCTAAGTTCTCTCTGTAATAAGTATCCCCATTAGACAATTTTCTCTTACCCCTTGTGTGGAGGACAAATCTAAGGTTTTGAAGTATCCCTCATCTTGGTGACAATAGTCACCAGAACAAATAGAGGGGGGCAAATAATGGGGCTTCAGCTGATTTTCTTGTAAATATGCTAGTTGCCTGGCTGTTTCTGATCCCCTGACTTCAGTGCTTTTTAGCCACTGGCTGAGAACAAGCATAATGCCATTACCAAGAAAGTCAGTGAAATTCAGAACCCATTATCTGCATACAGGTTCTAGCTTAATGATTTAATACTGAAGCAAAAGGCAAATCATGGCACCCTTGTTTTTCTCGTAACCGCTTTCCATTAGTGCTTGTCTGCTTACACAATGCAGCACAGCCCTCTTCAGTACTTTCTGCTGCATTTGTTAACTTGATGTATTAACCCTTCTACATTGTGTCTGCTTAATTTTAGACAAATGGCACCATGAATCTGGACAGTGATGAAGGAGAAGAGCCTTCACCAGAGGCATTGGTTCGATATCTGTCAATGAGGCGGCACACAGTTGGCGTTCCAGATACACAGTTAGTGACATTCATACTTAAATTCAAACATTGACAAAGGGTTTTTTTTTCCCAATACTTGTTAATGTGCATTGTAGCATTTGCATTTAATCTTTCAACTGAAATCTGATCATCTTAATTTCTGCTTTTGCTTGCACAGCAGTGCTCTTTATGTATTTGTTTATTTTATTATAACTGTTTTGTTGATTTACATGTAAGCAACTTTTGGTATTATATGCCAATCTACTTTTGCTTTTTTTGTATCTTAAAGTGGAGTTCCATGCTTTTTTTTTGTTTATTAAAAGTCAGCAGCTAAAAAAAGTGTAGCTGCTAACTTTTAATGAACAGTAACTTACCTGTCTCCCGGTCCAGCGACGGCTGCTCCCGAGGCCCCGCTCGTCTCCCCCATCCTCCCGGTGGCCCCACCATTCCTAGTGTGGGCACCCGGCCCGGCTTCACGGCCGGGCACCCACTGTGCATGCGCAAGTCACGCTGCGCATTCCTAGTGGCCAGGCAATCTTCTGGGACCTGTGACGTGTCCCAGAAGATTGCCAGTAGGGGGCCACCTAGGAGGAGAGGAGGAGTCGCCTAGGCGGCCCCAAGGCGGAAGGTGGAAGAGGGACAGGAAGTCACTCTAAAACCTGGGGACACACTCCCCCCTCCCAAAAAAAATTACATGCCAAATGTGGCATGTAAGGGGGTCGGAAGTTCCATTTTTGGGTGGAACTCCGCTTTAACATTTGGCTGTTGATGGCTTGTATTTTGAGACTAATCACCTTTTCACCTTTTTTAGCCTTTTGTTGTTGTTGGAAATGTATCCCTGCTGTTGTGCATTTTAGTTACTGGCATGTCATTTACAATAGCGGTTGCGTACAATAAGCAAACCTGCTACATTTTTCTCTGACCGTTTGTTAACATTCTTATATACAGTGTTTTTATTGAATATGAAATATTTTCCAGCAGTGAGGGTGGAGCAGAGGAGCTGCAGAAGATCATTCCTGGATTCCCACGAGTCACTCCACAGACACCATTCCTTCCAGTGACACAGAACACCAATACTCTTCATCCAATGCAGAACATGCCTCCCAGTGGTCACCTTGAATACAAGGTACATAAATATATCCTGAACAGTTCACAGGGAGGATCTGGACAAAGAAATATTACATATGCAACTTAAGAGTTAAAGGGTATTTCCAGTTTTGCAGCCAAATTGGGCTGACTCCTACTTTATATTTGCTACATGGTCTCATTACATTGCTGCTAATTTTTTAGATGCTCTTTTCTGAGAACTCCAGCACTGACAAATCTTGATTCCCTTTTTTTAGAAAGGGGCCTGGGAGCTGTGTTTGGCATAATTGATACTGTCTGTACTGTGCCAACAGATTTCATTTTTGGGTGTAAATTAGATTTGAACGCCGTTCACTGTCTGGTCTCTCCCACCCCCAAAACTCTTACCTGGTGTCCTGCTCAGCTCCCGGCTCATCAACAATCAATGCTGTTCATGAACTTCCTGGTTGCAGAGCGGAATTGAGGGTAGGCAAGCGATTGGCTCCTGCAGCTGTCTCTCAGGATCTGGAAGGATGGGGCAGGGGTGTGGCTTGCTTGGCACTGTGTGTCTATGGCAGCACACACATTAGAGCAGATAGATGACAATAATGTGAATCGGTCAATTAGACCACATAGAGTCCAAATATAAAAAAGAGGCAAACAAAGCACATAACAAATAAATAACAGTGCAAATCAGTTAATTGCCCATATAGAAATCATGTATGAAGGAGAGTTTCTCATGAAAGAAGGCTAACACCCAGTGTAGGAAGGCTGGACAGTCCACATTACAAATCGTCATGCAATGTGTGAGAATCCACCACCGATTATTAAAAAGCCGCTTACCAGAACGGTATGGTTTCCACGTTAATGGAATAGCCAAAACACACGCCTGTAGGGACGTAATTACTCCCTAATTAGCCCAGGTGCACTTCTCAGACTTCACAAGCTCAAAGTAGATATCATCCAGCGATCCTTAGGGAAAACAATAGCAAAGACACATGTCCATAGCGTAATCCAGTTTACATTTTATTATACATAAATAGCAGGCACACTTAGTAGCACTCACATTTTGTCTGATAGGCATGCGGCATGTAAAAAGTTAAAAACAGCATATGCAGAGACGGCGGTCGGAGCGCAGTGTCGCACTTCTGGATGTCCACCCGACCGGTTTCGTCATACCACTGACATCGTCTGGCAGCACACATGCTCAGGTGTTTCTTTTGCAGTTGTCTGGGCACCCACAACAGGATCAGGGGTGTAGTTTTTCGGAGTATGATAAAGATCTTGTTTTGATCAAGCAGACTATACAATATGTGTTAGTCTGTCTTCCCTGAACTATCATTTAAAATAAATAGATTTAGTATCACCTTAATGAGAGGAAACTTAGCCTGTTCTTAGCTTTCTATTGGGACAAACTCGCGCTGAGCTTGAATTGCTTGCAGCCTGCCATGAGACATTTATTGATAAACCTCTAAAAGGTAAGACATATTTTTTTTTTAATTTCTTTTAGGTATGCTGTGTGAATAGAAACATGTAAGCATCTAGTGCATTTTTTTCAAATTTGACTGCAAAAATGGAAATCTATTTTAAAGCTGCCTTTTTTAAATATTTAACCTCCCTGGCGGTATGGTTATTTCAGATTTTTGGTGTTGAAAGCGGTACATTATTTTGCATGGAAATTTGGCGTTTTATATTGTAGGCCTGTAATTCTTAGGAATAACTCACTTAAATCTGTCTAGTAGACATCCCGGGTATGAAAGAGTTTGAAACATGAAATCATAAATTATAATATAATAAATAACTAAAAATAATTATCAAAAATAATAACGTAATAGTAATAAAATTTATAAAATAATGTAATCAAATCAAAAACACTGGAATTTGCTCAGTTGCAGAATTGTCGCTATCGTCACTTTCAGTGTCTGATGATAAATTTCCCCAAAAATCAGTATCACTCAATTCTGCAAATGATTCTTATTTACTATCGCTGTTTTCTAGCTGATCAAAAACCACTTTTGACGTAAAGGGACACTTTTTGGTTGCTATGGACATTCTCAAGTTTCCAGGCAGAAAGAATGGCATATATAATATAAAAGTGCATGCAGGGCACTGGACAAACCACTAGGGACAAAGGGGATGTGAAATGGTTTCATACAGTAATGTAATCTATAAGATTACAGTGCATTGTATGTGCTGTGTGTGTTTCACTTTTTGAATTTCCCACCGGTCTCCGTCCCCGTGCGACGCTCGCAGGTAACGGAGCCCGGCACACAGGAGTCATCTGGCGGCGGACACAGCCCACAGACATGGCGGAGGACATCGCTGGATCCAGGGGACAAGGTGAGTAGCGCTGCCTGGATCCAGCAATGCAATCCCGAGTGTTGCTCGGGGTTACCGCTGTCGTGTATGTTACGTGACATTAGAATATCTAATGTAATGACATACTTTGGTAAAGTGTAG
>BLSH010351919.1:184510-202872 GCA_018402905.1 Glandirana rugosa | reverse complement strand
AACTAACTAGCTTAGCTCTATGTGCTGCTTCCGTCTCTCCTGCTCTAGCCCTGCTCTGCATGTACTGAAAGAGGCTCATACCAGAACACAGCTAGGTACTTAACACTGCCTGCATTTGAGAGATACATTTAATAATGTATTCTTGATCACAGAACTGAATTAAATTGGGTCTTTATCTGCCTAGAGTTCAGCCTTAAACTACTGATGCGTTTTGGGTTGTCGCAGCAAAGTATGACACCCAGAGGAAACGTAGGCAAATACGGGAATAACATACATACTCCTTTGTACTTTGAAAAAGTGTTTTCCTGAATCTGTTTTATTGTTTGAAATTATTAGTATATGTTAGAAGCAATTCTTTCTTTAGATGCCAGCACAGATCCGTTTATATTTCACTTATTAATGCTGCTGTGATTTATCAGGGAACTTTACACGTGTAATTAACCAATATACTTGTATTTTAGGTATCTTTCCAACCGCTCCAAGAGACATACATTGGCCATGACTAGTCCTACAGCTGAGATTCCTCCAGATCTTCAACGTCAACTGGGGCAGCAGCAGGCTTTTAGAAATAGAGTTTGGCCCCCTCACCTTGCACCTGACCAGCATCGGTAAGTACATAGTAACGGCCTTGAGAATCAGTGGAATGGTTAATATAGCCAAAACAAAGTCACAATACTTGGGTAGCATAGGTAGCTGCTCGCTTTGTTGAAACTACTCATTGCATAGCTGTTGCAGTTTTACCTCTGCCTTAAAGTATGTTTAAATAAACATTTTTTTAAAGCTTTTGGTAGAGAAGGGTCAATTTTTTTTGCCCCATTCTGGCCCATTGTGGATAAATCTCCTTACTGCCTATCCCATGTACACAACAGAAAGTGTGAGAAAAACCTCCCCAAAGTGAAGGGAAAAGCTCTTGGACAGATGTCACCATGTCCCAATAGGAAAACTTCCCATCTGTTCCTGTTCTAGTGACTACTCAAAATTTAGGATTTTCTCTCCATTTTAGTCCTGTTGACGATGGTCACCATGACAAAAAAGGGAAGATAAATATCTTCCCTGCTAACCCTTCTCTTGTATGATTTTGTATCCTAAGCTGTGCTTAAAAAAAAAATAGGTTTTCTTTAGATACCCTTTCATAGTGAGCAATACAAAAAATCCTTCCAGTTACAAAACATGGCATTCCGAAGGCTTTGATACACCTGAATGACACTTTTGAAATTCTGCAGTTATAATTCATTCTGTAATTTGATTCCTGTTTCTTTAATTCTGTCTTATCTCGAATATATGTTTTGTTCATTGCTATGGTATTTTATTGATTGGAGAACAAAATGCCCTGTGTTTTCCTGGGCATGTGCTTCCTTCCAACCTTTGGCCAGTGAATGTATACACGCAAGAGTGCAAACTTTGTTCAACACCCACTGGTTTGCCACGCTGGAACAAATAGAGGAGGGGGTGCAATGTTTTCTCAGCACAGTCAGCTGTTAGTGACCTTGTACAAAATCCTGGTAATCCAATGGCGCACAGCTTTATTTTCCGTTAACCTCTCAGAATATTTATTTTGCTATAAGTAAACAAGAGGATGTGGTTAGTCCAAAATTGCAAAATCTCTGAAGGAGCCGTTTTGAAGAATTCAATTAGGATATTTTTTTAAATTTTATTTTCAGCAGTTGATATCTGTAAAACTGTGTTTTAATCATTAAAAGTTGAGAAATCGTTTTTATAGATTTTTAAAGCTGAACTTCAGACAGATATTTTAAAAACACAAATGCAGTTAAGAATTTATTTTTAAAAAAATCATTAACCATTTGCCTACTTATTTTTTGCTAAACAAACAAAAAAAAGACCAACAATTTTGAAAAAAAAAACAAACTTTTTTTCTTTTTTGCCAACAGGTCATTTTTCTCCTTCACTGATATGCGCTGATGAGGCTGCACTGATGTGCGCTGATGGGCACTAATAGGCAGCACTGACGGGCACTACTGATAGGCTGCACATCAGTAGACTCCCTCCCAGAACTGGACAAGCGCGCCGTAGCCGCCATAAGGCTGTAGCGTGGTTGGCAAGTGGTTAAAGTGTATTTACTGTATCTTACAAAGTTGTTATAAGAACAGGTATGCCCACTGGAGGGTTTGTCCTCCCCTCTTGCTCTGATGACAGGTCAGAACTGAATTTCCCATCATGCTGTCCCAAAAACAATGGTTACCAGGACAGATTCATAAAAACATTAATCAAAGATCGAACCCTCCCTACTCTATCAAAAAAAGTTTGGCCTTTTAAATGCACTTTACTTTTTTTTTTTTATAATTTAAATTGAAAATTTGAAATACAAAGTTGTTCCCCATACTGTATTGTTTTTAGAGATGTAAACCTACTGGCTGGTAAATAACCCAGGCTTACAATGCTAAACCGCTGACTCTCAATTAGGAACAGTATGGGCAGCCTGCTCCTCACACCCCATTTATTTGGCTAATGGCTTGCCTGTCTGATAGACCTGATAGGCAGACCAGCAGCCAGCTGAAGGAAGCCATGAGGTAGACTGACAACACTGCTGCTAATTGAGAAACAGTGGCTTACGTTTGTCAGCTTGCAGAGAAGAGGTGCTTTTACTCGCAGGAACTGAAGGTAGGCAACGTCAAGGATGCCCTCACACTGGGCAGGGTTGAACTGAACTGTGCCCAGCTTCGATTGTCCCTACTTCCTCACTGGGCTGCACTTACACTGGGCTATAGGCAAAAAGCAAATGTAAATCACCTCTGCCACCCAGACCACAGTGATCCTTGCCTCTGTGCTCGGTCATGTATGGAGAGTTCTGTGCTCAGGCAGTTTTGCACTTATACTAAAGTGGATCCATGCACAGGACCACATCTTTCATGTGGTCCGGGAGGACAGTACACTTAACTATTCCTGGGCATAGTTCTGAGCAATCACCCTACACAAAAAACTGGATCTAGAGGGTGAACCATGATTTGTTTGTTGCAGCTTACCAATTCTTAGATGTGGTGGCTGCATTCGTTTTCTTTTTAGACTTTTTCCCCCTATTTTCACCTGGTGATCCAGCTAGTAACACATCTCCTGTATTAGGGTGCCTACACTTTGGATGGAAGAGCTCAGAGACTCCTTTGAACAGCAAGATTGTCAATTACTTGGGAGGGTAGGGTAGAGCTAGATGAACTAGCAGATCTAGAATTGCTAACAAACTGAAGCTTAATGCCAGCTAACACTTTTTAAAGGAGTTGCAAAGGCAGACGTTTTCTTATCTTAATGCAATATATGCATTAAGAGATAAAAAAAACCTTTTGTGTGTAGCAGCCTCCCCGGCACCCCCTAATTACTTACCTGAGCCCCATCTCTCTCCAGCGATGTCCTCGAGTGTCGTAGCCGGCCAGGATACTCCTGATTGGCTGAGACGCAGCAGCAGTGCATTTGGCTCCAGTGGCTGTCAATAAAAGTCAGTTAGCCAATCGGGAGAGAGGGGTGGGGCCGGATAGGTGCTCTGTCTCTGAATGGATACATGGAGCTCTGACTCTTCTCGGGTGCCCCCTGTAATAAGATGATGGCTGAGGGGGCACCCGATGGGAGGAGGGGCCAGGAGCTGCAAAAAGGGGCCTGAGAAGAGGGGGATCCGGGCTGCTCTGTGCAAAACCAACTGCACAGAGGAGGTAAGTATAACATGTTTGTTATTTTTTTTTAAAAAAAGAGACTTTACAATCACTTTAAGCAGTTAGAGCAACAATTCTTTTTGGGAATAAAGGTTTTATATAAATATAAGTTGATCATTGTACTACTGTCAACACTACTATATCTGTAGGACAGCTTGTTCAGTTGAAAAACTGACCTACTGGCTAGATCACCAGGTGAAAACGAAAGCAAACCTAAAGAAGAAAATTAATGCAGCCACCACGTTTAAGAATTGACTAGCTGCAGTATAATAAATGTTTGCTTTTGGGTTTAATATAGCTTTTAAAAGAACTGTGTTAACGTGCGGTACAAGGGCATGTCTGAGTTTGTCAAAGGATGCATGTCTGTGATTTCTGATTACCAATAAACAATGATCTTTTCATAGCTAATTTTAGAGCTAAACAGTTTACCAGTGTTGTGTTTTGCTGTACCAGCAGGAGTAGTAATTCTTAAAGCCTAACTCTGGGAATTACACCAAAATTACTCTTGCAATGCCCCCTCTCCACAGCCCCACTTCAGGGGTTAAATGCTTGTGCAATCTAGGGTGTAGTGAAATAAGGGGATATAGTTACCTTTTTTCTCACTCCGGTGGGTTTTGGCACTTTCTTCTTCTCCCTTATTGCTGCAGGCTGTGGGTGGTCCCTCGCTCTGCTCGCATTCAGTGCTGTTCATCATTTCCAAAGGGGGCTTTTACCCCGTACTGGAATCCAAAGGTTCTTAGCTCCTTCCATAAGGCACGAACTTCAACATCATGGAATCTACAAGGCTTCATAGCCTCTGGGGACATCAATGTTGCCTATTCACATATTTCCATCTTTTCAGCACATCATCTCTACTTGTATTTTACTGTAGGCATGCAGCCCTACCAGTTTCTTTGACCTCTCCACTGCACCTCTGGTCTTTGCAAGCTGCTAGCCCTGTACTTTATCTGCCTTGTTCAGGGGTGGCTCATTCATTCTGTAGCTGGGGAAATATTTTTTCCCACTGGCCTTGAAGGCTCTCCTGTCTGGCTGGGGGAGTCTGGACACACTCTCTGTGCAAGAGACTTGGCTATTGAAGACTGCTTGTCTTCCATTCAATATTCTGTAACTCTGAGTAGTGTGGTAGTCCCTTTAACACTGTTTTTTTGAATGTCCGGTCATACGCTGTGGCAACGACTTACATTGGAACCAGATGTATCAAATTCTGTCTTGGATGGAGGATCATTCTCCATCTCTTGTGTGGAAAATTGGTATACTAACTTTCTCAGTCATCCTCTGGACTCTGGGTAATGGAGTCTTCACCCTGAGGTGTTTCAAGAACTCTGTTGCAGATGACAGATGCTGACTATATGCCTTCCAGGTTCATCAGTAAACAGCAAGTTTGTCTGCAAGTCAACTCTGTTGGATTAGTTCAGCCTGATCTATGCCTTTCCTCTGAAACTCCTTCCTCACCTTCTACACAGGATTGAGATGGAGGAGGGCATTCTGGTGATTCTCCTCATTCCCGACGGGCCCAGGCTAATGTGATATTTCAGACCTCAGTTTGCACATGGCAGACTGTATGTCCTTTCTGAACTCTTGTGTTCCAAAGGCCAGGTACCACCCTACTTTTCGGTCACTGGTTTTAATGGCCAGGCTGTTAAAGACACAGGGTCTGTCAGATTCAGTTATCCCAAACTTTTTAAAATCTGGGAAACTGTCCTATTGCAAGTCTGCCATTGCCATTTCTCATGGTGCAGAGCAAGGAAATTCCATACCAGGAAGTACTCCTTGTGATGCATGCAGTCTTCTCTCCAACCTGAACTGGATCGTTTGTTGGCCTTGAGTACCATAGAGGGTAAGGTTGCACTGATACCACTTTTTTAAGACAGAGTACAAGTACTATTACTTTATTTCAAGTACCCGCTTATACTAATTACCAATATTTTTTTAATGTCATGTGACAGTGGCACTAATATGCGGCGCCGATTGGGGTGCCACAAATATGCAGCACTAATGGGTGACACTAATGGGTACTAATAGGTGCACTGATGAGGATGCACTAATATACCACATTGATGGGCACTGATGAGGTGTATACTGTCAGTATTTTTTTTTCAATTTTATTTTTTACTATAAATAGATTTTTTTTTTTTTTTTTAACAATGCTTTTTTTTGGGGGGGGAGGGGGGACGATATTGGTGTGTGTTTTTTTATTTTTAAAATGTAACCTTTTAAATATTTATTTATTACAGCTCTTTATTTTTTTTTATTTATCTCCCTTTTGACATAGGGAAAGGGACTGAGGACAGAGGCTCCTGTTCATTCATAAACTGAAGCATCGTAAACACAGAAAAGGAATGAGCCGGTAAATGATAGATTTACCTGCTCCTTTCTCCGCTCTCCACCCTGACTGATCAGGAACGGGGGGGGGGGGGGCGGCAGAGGAGGACACAGGACAGTCAGGGGTGATTGGTGTGGCGGTGTGGGCAGTTACAAGCACCAATCTCCCTCTGTGGCAT
The DNA here is from genome assembly GCA_018402905.1 of Glandirana rugosa. NCBI lineage: Eukaryota > Metazoa > Chordata > Amphibia > Anura > Ranidae > Glandirana > Glandirana rugosa. Next base: position 196,715 of record BLSH010351919.1, on the reverse strand, counting down.
TCAGTAAAGCAGCTGACAGCCATGGGAGTGAGAGGAGGAGGAAGAAATTGCGGTCAACTGCTTTATTGAAAGCCACACAGTGAGATTGGTGCTTGTAACGGCCTGCACCGCCACACCGATCATCTGTGAGGCTGCCCGGGCCCCCCTGCTACACAGAGGATGCCGGCCCAGTATAACAGGTATTGGATTAGGCATCGCAGCATTTGCACAAGTACAAACTTGATGGTTTGACTCTATTGCTCTATCTGTCATTCCTGCGGGTCCCTTGTAGGCAAAGCGGGTTCCAAGTTCCAGTACTGCCAGGTGCATTCAACAATGCTTACGTGCCACTAAATGAATATCCTTGATCTCCAAAAAATAATGCGTACGCATCCACTACTTAATGGACATGTAATCTATTTTTCATTAAACCATTTCTTACTGTGTTTTTTGCCTCATAATGTTTTCTGTGAGCTCCCGGTTCTCTCATTTTCCCAGTCATTTTGTTGGTTTGGAACAAACGGTACACAATAGTTGCCGTCATGCACACTATTCTATGCACACTACAATTCTAATAGATCCTAGTCCATCTCTGGAGCCAGCAGGAGAGGGTGGCTATGTTCCTAAATACAATGGGACCATGGAGAACCAACATAGCTACTATCTAACAGGAAAAAAGGCAGCATACTTCTATAGAATACATTTTTTTTAAACCAGTGTTTAGTATCATTTAGAATATTCCATGTCAAGCACACTCCACTAGATAAGTTAGTGCTTCATGTGCCATTCAACATTTGTTCCCTGTTTACCAGATTTTGCAAGCCTGCCATCTGGATTTATGTTTACACATTTTCTAAGTTCTATCAAGTAGACATTTCTGCCTCATCTAGAGCCACCTTTGGGCATAAGGTCCTTGAGGTGGCTCTTTGAGCTGCTGGCAGCCCCCAGTTATTGTTGGACCTTATCGTTTTTATCTTTCTGTGTTGCCCGCGCTCCTTTTGGATATCCAGAAGGTTTAAGGCTTCCTGTGCCGATCATTGGACAAATAAGAAAATTCGATTTTTGAACTTGCATGTTCATTTTCCTGGAGTCCTTTGAGGGACAAAGGTCCCACCACTGTGTTTGTGATCATACTTTTGGTACTGCTTATGTAAAAAAAACAAAGGCTTGCTGATAGTAAGATGTGCTATTCGCTGCTCTGGCTTACCGGTTTCTTTTTTTTTTTTTGTGCATTCCCCCCCTCCCCCCCAGTAATTGACAGTATAATGTTAAGATTTAGGATTTTCTGCTGTGCCCCTTAGTGTACCCCAAAAGAGGATTTTTATGGTGGGTTGAAAATCCTATTTTTTTGTCAGCAGTCTGTTGACCTGGGAATACCTTTAGCTAAACTCGCAATGCAAGTGAGTTTTTCAGACATTCCCTCTGCAGGTTCCTTTATATTCCTCACATACAGAAAGCCCAATGGTTATACATCAAGCAGATCTGGGCTGTGTATCGATACATACCCCGTACTAGGGCTATGTTTACTCACAAGTAGTCCCAGTGATATCTTTTAGGATACAGCAGCTGCCCGAACACAGCCATTGCTCCCAGTTTTGATGTCTGTACAGGTACACAGTCCTGAATGCACACTGTTTGCATTCGGGGCCATGCAACCCGCATGGATAACAAATTGGGAGCAATGGCTGTGTCCCAATAGATGTCAATGGGACTGCCTGCATGGGGATGCATGAAACACATGTCCATCTCTATGAGGGTAAACACAGCCAGCACACGGGGTACAAATTGATACACCCCACATGAACAAGGCCTTAGACTTTAGTACCTGTTTTTTTTTTTTGAAGAAGAAGAAAATGTGAGAGTTTTTGTATACAAAGGATTATACAGAAAACAAATCTGTCCCCAGTGGAGTGAATAGAATAATTCGAACATTGTATACACTTATTTTTTTTTTTTAATGTAAACAATAACCGTCAATGATAGGTCCATTGATAACAATAGGTGAGGGGGGTAAACGAGGGGAGGGGGGGTGAGGAAAAGGGGGGGGGGGGGTAGCTGGATGTTCAAGACAGGCTAAGAGGCACAGAAATATTTGTGCTGGGGAGTGTTTAGAGGTCGCATCATTCCGGAGTTCTATTCAGACTATTGTTCGCACAATGGTAAAGGCTCTTGCGTCAAGGGGTTTTTGGAAGAGGATGATTTCTAGCTGTTAAGTCGTGGGGTGGCAGTCTCGTTTGTTTGAAGCCGTTGTGATGTGATATTCAGATGGGTACGGGGGGGGGAAGGAGGGGATTAAACATCATAAGATTTGCGGTAGAGAGAGTATTGGTGAGATGGTAGATGAAGATTAAGAGCAGTTTCTTGGTGTCAGCTGTCCGTTTCAGTTGCATTCTTTCTATATAGGGGTCCCATTTGAGGTGAAAGTGGTCCACGTTGTGATTGTTTCATAAAAAGTAGATCCATGGTGGGATTGCCCACTAGTTAAAAAATTCTTGATTAAAATATTTCATATTCTATCCACACTGTTTAAGGAAACTATTCTTCCTGATCCTTTAATTGCTATTCTAAACGTAAAACCAGCTAACCTCACATGCACCCAATTCAAACTATCTCTCCAGATCACTACTGCTGCTAAGCAGACCATTGCCAAGTCCTGGAAATCATCAACATTGATGTTGATTGACCCCAAGCATAGAATTAACCAAGCCATGATCCATTCTAAGATTGAAGCTGTTCAAAATGACACAATAAATACATTTGAAAAAGTCTGGCATCCCTGGATTGAACATTACTTACCTCCCAACTTTGATGCTTGCTTAATCACTTACCAACCGGGCCCCTCTTTTACATTTGGTGGTCACAAGCTAAAAACCGTTTTTTTTTGCTAGAAAATTACGTAGAACCCCCAAACATTATATATATATATTTTTTTTTTCAAATACCCTAGAGAATAATATGGTGATTGTTGCAATACTTTTTGTCACACGGTATTTGCGCAGCGGTCTTTGAAGCGCGATTTTTTTTTTTTGGGAAAAATTTTACTTTTTTGAGTTAAAAAATAAGACAACAGTAAAGTTAGCCCAATTTTTTTGCATATTGTGAAAGAGGATGTTACGCCGAGTAAATAGATACCATACATGACACGGTTGAAAATTGCGCGCACTCGCGGAATGGCAACAAAGTCCGGTACTTAAAAATTTCCATAGGTGACGATTTAAAATTTATCGGTTACCAGGTTAGAGGTGCAGAGGAGGTCTTTTGCTAGAATTATTGCTCACACTCTGGCGATCGCGCCGATACCTCACATGTGTGGTTTGAACACCGTTTTCATATGCGGGCGCGACTTGCGTGTGCGTTTTCTTTGCTGCGCGAGCTCGCGGAGGCGGTAACGCTTTAAATTTTTTTTTTTCAATTTTATTTATTTTTAACACTGTTCCTTTAAAAAAAAAATAAATAAATTCTGATCACTTTTAATGCTATCCCTTGTGATAGTAATATATGGTGACAGGTACACTTTTTGGAGGGCTTGGGGATCTAAAAGACCCCCCATCCCTCCTTTGCACTTCACAGTATTCAGGTCGCCAAAAACTGCTATTCTGAATACTGATATTTTTTTTTAAATTGGCGCCGTTAGCCGCAGGGTAAACCGGAAGTGACGTCGCTTCCGGAATTTGCCGATGGAGACCCGATCAGAGCGGATTCCGGATTCTGTCAGGTCTCCTTCCAGCCGGCGGGTATAGCCGACCGTTCGCTCTAAAAAATGATACCGGGATATAGCCTGCAGCTGCAGGCTATATCCCGGTACAGCCGCTCAAAACCAGCCGCCGCCTATTTATGACGCTGGGGCTGAACCTGTTAATGATGCCTTGGTAAAACATTTATGCAATTACCACTTTCGGGCTTGCCTGGAGCCTTGGGACACCCCCCCCCGACTCTCATTCTTTCACTTCTCACTTAAGTCCCCATTGCTATCTATCTTTTTCCCCATACAATTTCGCATTTATTATTTTTCTTTACCATCCTCCTCACTTTATTAGTAATATCTACTTTTATATCTATTGCATTTCACCTTAAATCTTCATAACATAATTATTTACTGCATTTACTATGTTCAACTATCCTTCCCCACATATAACCTGTTGTAAACCTTTCTTTTTCTGGCTTAATTGTATTATTGTCATTAACACTAATGCACTTTATTACTTTAAAATTTACCCTGTATTACTGTAATATAATTATATTGTATCTATATTTTTTATTTTTTTCAATGTAACCTACATCGATATTGCCTATATTTATATAATTTTACTTGTTTAAACCAAATAAATTGAACAAGAAAAAAAAAAAAAAAAGTAGATCCGTTTTTTTCTCTCCGAAGTAGGTTCAGCAGGTCTTGTTTGACGTCTCTAATGGTAGGAGGAGATGTTGAGGTCCAGTTTATATGAATGGATTTCCTAGCTAGCATGTAGCAGGTAGCGAGCCATACTTTGTTGAGGGAGATAATGTTGGTTTGGTGTTTGGGTTGGTCTGGCGGGATGGTGCCGAAGGAACCAAAAAAAGAGTGTATATGTCTTTGCGCGGGGGGGGGTTTGGGAAGGCCTGAGACTGTAGTAGTCAAATGTTCCACTTGGTCCCAAAATTTGTAGATCTTTGGGCAGGACCAGAGTCTATGGATAAGAGAGGTTTTGTGGATCTTGCATAATGGACAGAGTTGTCAGTGCGGGAGCTTATTTTGTGTCAGGTGTGGTATATATGCCCGGTGCATCAATTTGAATTGCTATTCCCTCCAGAATTTGTTAGTTATCAGCACTCATGTGGTTCTATATCCATTTAGTATGCGGTGTAGTGCTTCCTCAGAGTTGAAGATCTTTGTTCCATGAAGAGGCTGAGATTTAATGTAGTGGTGTGGAGAAAGAGGAGAGTAATGGCTTGTAGAGATTGCAATCCTAGGCATATGTAGGTCTACGAAGGAGTCAGCTAGTGAGAGTTTAAAGCAATTTGCTTTTGATGTACACAGTTTACCTGCAAAACTGATTGCTTGTTGTGAGTATATAAGGTGGTCGGGAGGTAGGTTGTACCTTGATGCTAGCTCATTGAAAGGTCTAGATTTGCCCGTGGATTCATCGAAGAGTTGGGAAAACTTGGTTAGTCTGTGAGTTGACCACAATGCAAAGGCTGCGTATTGTTGTGCTTGGGGGAATAAGGGGTGATTGAAAATCTGTAGGTGCCGTGAACGGTGTGGAGGAATGCCCAGTTTCATTCTGACTTCTTTCCATGCTAATACAGTGTGTCTGGTCAGGAGTTTGTTTCTGGTTGGTGTACCTGGATGACTGTGATATCCAATCTAACCCCACTGTCAAGAGGCAAGATATGTTGTAGAGGCGTGTATTTGGAAGGTTCATACCCCCCTTGTGTTTGGGGAGGTATAGTTTTTGGATGGAGATTCTTGGTTTGCATCCGCTCCAAATTTTGAGATTGCTTTTTGGAGTTTTTGAATGTCTTTATGTTTCAGTAGAAAGGGAATGGTTTGGAGGGGATATAGTAGTTTTGGGAAGGTGGCCATTTTAAATAGGTGGCGCCTGCCGAATAGTGACAGTGGTAGGTGTGACCAATTTTCTAGTTGGGTAGTGATCTTGGATAGGATAGGTGGGAAGTTGAGATGGTATAGGGAGGAGGGGGTTTTGCCTATTTTTGATTCCTAGGTATGTAATGTGGTTTTTGGGTATTGAAAAGGGGGAGTGTGGGCTTGGAATAATGGCAGGATTTCACTTTTTGAGAAATAGATTTTAAGACCTGAGCATAGTTTGAAACATGTGAAGATATCCTGAATGTGCTGCACGTCTATCTGTGGATTAGTTGTGAATATCAGAATATCGTCTGCAAACAGAGTAGTTCTAAGCTCCTGGGATCCTATTTTGATCCAGTGGAGATCTGGGTGATTTAGTAGATGGCGGTAGAGGGGCTCTATCGCAAGATTGAAGAGTAGGGGGCATAGGGGTCATCCCTGCCTTGTGCCTTTGTAGAGGCGTATGTTGTTGTGACCTGCTGCCAGGACGTTTGCCATAGGGGCAACATACATTGCCGAAATGAGGTGAAGAAAAGGGCCAGAAAACCCCAGCTTTGTGAGGACCAACTGCAGCCACCGAAAACTGACATTGTCAAATGCTTTTTCTCCTTAGTTCATCGATGGACACAGCGCCTCCTTAATCTTGACCAGTGGGTTATATCGCCTCTGCAGGAGTAGGACTAGGCAGAACATAAAACTTGGCTACTCCCCATGTGCCATCCTCAGTCCCTATATAACCCCCTCCCTGCTCCAGGTACTCAATTTTTTTTCTGTGTAGTCAGGAGTAAGGAACTAGCTCCTTGCTGGGATCTTTTGGGTTCTAGAAAATTTTTATTTTTTTCTTCCTTCCATGCATCTCCTGGGAGAGCTACAATCAACTGCCGGGCTGGGCGACGGGCTGGATGATCAAGATCCAGTGGTCTTCCCAGTCCAGCCAGCGAGCGCGTGCAGACCACAACTATGCACTAGTTCGGCCGTGACATAGTCTCAATGGATAGAGGCTGGCACGCGAGTTAAGCGTCTCGCAGGGTCGCATACGACCGCACTCTGGTCCGCGTCACAGCATCCCCCTGCCCGACAGCCCCCTACTTCGGTGGCGAGGGTCCTGTCTGGAGCGATACCCACAGCCGTGGAAGGGGTAAGTACAGTCCCCCCTCCTGCTCCTTTTGTGTCATTTGGGATGGACGCGGGTACCCTCCATTGGTGGTTGGGCCTGGACAGGCGGCAGAGAGTGGGGTGTCTTCCTCTTCATTCCCCCCGTAAGGGTCTTGAGTGTGTGCCTGCCCTGGTGGTATAGGGGGGTTCCAGTGCAGAGGGACAGTGGAGACCCCTAGGTGCATGCCCTGCTGTGTAGTGCAGCGTAAGGTATAGTGCAGTTTAGGGGCCCCAGTGCAGAGTGCACAGCGGTAGCATAGTAGAGTGCACAGTAGAGTCCTCTAGGTGTTCATCCTAGTGGGGTACAGTTCCTTTGTGGGTCCCCTTGCAAAGAGAGCAGCAGAGAAGGATCCTGGCAGCATGCTTCAGCATGTCAAACGACCGGCGGCCATCTTGGAGAAGTCCAGTGACATTAGGGCAGCCATTTTCCATTGGTTTCACTGGTCTACGGCTGTCGGCCATGTTTGTGTAACCTGATGATGTCATGGCGGCCATTTTTCGTTGGTCTACTGAGACGCGGGAGGTCTGAAGCCTCGTGGAGATGCCGGGGCTCTTCATCTTCCCCCTCTTCCTGCCTGGGATATATGAAGTGGGATGGTGTTGCTGGGGCTGAATAGTGCCACTCCTCTGGTGGTAGGGTGAGTCCTTGGAGGTCCCTGTGATCTCTCTCCCTGCTGACAGGTACCCTGGGCATTGGAGGATCCCTTAGTAGTGGCAAAAGATCTTTTGTACTGCAGTGGCTTTTGGTACGCATAAGTCACCTAATGCACCAAAGGCATTTCCTTATCTGCCTTATTTTGATAGGTTTACCTATAAAGAATGGGAACAACCAAAGTCACCATTTGTGGTCCCCAAACATTTTGCACTATGTTCCCCTTTGAGGAATCACTTATAAAAAGTGGACTCTCCTGTTTCCAGGTTGAATAAAGCAACCATGATTCCAGTAGAGGATTCCCCGTCCTTTAAAGACCCGGCCGATAGGAAAGCGGAGTCTGTAGCGCGTAGCATGTTCACTATAGCAGGTTCGGCAATGCAAACGATCCTAGCTTCAGCCCTGGTGTCTTAGACACTGACCGAATTGGCCAAGCTTTTGCGCCAAGGTCTGGGGAATGAGCAGGTTCCCGCTGCTTATGATGATCTTGCGGACCAGTAGGTCCAAGGACTGCAGTTTGTATGTGATGCATCTTTGGATGCGATTCCCTTGCTGTCAAAACTTTGTTTCAGCAGTAGTGATTAGACGTGCTGTGGCTTAAGAACTGGTCGGCAGACCAAGCCTCTAAGAAAGCGCTCATTGATCTGCTCTTTCAAGGCGTTCGCCTGTTTGGGGCTACCCTGGATGACATCATTAAGGGTGTCACAGGGGGGAAGAGTACCTTCCTGCCACAGTCTAAGAAAGGGAAGGGGCCCCGTAAACGTGGGCCTTCCTTCTCAGCCCATAAGAAATTATTTCGGGCCCCCGGGACTGCAGACAAGGGAAACAGGTATTTTAAGTCTTCCGCTGGGGTTGCCGGGTGCTAGAGTTTTGATAGCTGAAGATATCTCTATCACCGAAATGAGGGCATTGAGCTGGGCTAGGTGAGCTTCATTGATTGTAGGAAGGGGTGTGTTGTCAAGGAAGGAGAGTGCGGATATATCCTCAATGAGGTCGGGGCCATAGAGGGTTGCATAAAATTACTTGAGTATTTTGTTAATGTCTTTTGACTCGGTGGCTAAGAAGCCCTTGTCTTTTAGAGCAGCTATATGGACCGGGGTGTGTGGGCCTCTACATAAACGTGCCATTAGTTTGCCTGCCTTGTTTCCATATTTGTGATATTGTAGGTCGTGTATTGACTGGTGGAGTTTTTCCTGTGCCTCTGCCCATGTGTCAAACCTGGTTTTGGCTGTCCGCCATGGCCTTCTGTTGTCTGGAGAGTTTTGGAGCGCTAACTGCCTTTAGGCTGTTCTTAGAGCATTGCTCGCTTCTGTGTATTCTCCGGTTACTCGTTTCCTGTGGGCAGAGGCATAGGAAATGTGCCTCTGAGTATCGCTTTCCCCGTTTCCCAGAGTAGGGTTGGATTTTTGAGGTGTTCTTTGTTGTTGGTCAGGAAATCTGACCATGTGGATTTAATAATTGTCTGGAGGGTTTGGTCCCGAGCGAGATAAGAGGGGAATCGCCAGGATTTGGTGGTGTTCCTTGCCGTGAAGCCCAGAAGTTCGAGGGAAATGGGGGATAACAATCTCATAGAGTTGAGAGTTTGCGGTGTGTTGCAGGAGCATGTCATTTGCAAAGGTGTAGTCTATTCTAGACAGAGTGTTGTGTGGGGGGAAGAAAAAGGTGAATTCTTTACCACCTGGGTGTGTCTCCAGTTAGGGAGAGGCCCTCTGTGAAGTTTGAGAGTAGCATGGCTGGTGAAGTCTGTCTTGGGGGGGTTACGGTGGTTGGATTTGTCTTCTGAAGGGTTCATTACTTGGTTAAAGTCACCTCCTACTAATAGTGGGGGGTGGGTGTAAGGGGCCAGGAGGGACATGAGGTCCAGGAAGAAGGGTTTAGATGGGACATTCGGTGCGTAAACATTTGAAATCACCCATTCCTGCAAAAAGGTTTTTAGCTTGGCTATAAGGATGCGACCTGCATCCTCTGGATGTGGAGATTATCTCACAAGGTATCTGTTTGTTAGGAGTATAACTCCTGTTTTCCCTTTCACAGCAGGGAAACCCAGCACCTGGCCGACCCAAAGCTTTTGCATATGTGGGTAAGTCTGTTGCGGTGAGGTGTGTCTCTTGTAATATCGCTATGTCAGTCTTCAAGCGTCTGAGATGTCTGAGAACTGCCATTCGTTTTTGGGGGGAGCGTAAGCTTTTGACATTCCACGAGACTATTTTCATAACAGAGGTTTAAGGGGGAGGGGGGAGATTTGTTGTGCGTAAGAGGATATAATTGGTGTGCTTTGTGAGAGAAAAGGAATGGGATATCTATGTGTGTGGTCTGTGGCGTGGGTGGCCTGCATCTTGAGCAAGGGGGGTTAGGGAGGAGAGCGACCCAACGGGGGATAACAAGGAGGCACATACCCGAGGGAGCCTGTACTTCACTTTTTTTCATATCCTTCATCGAACAGCATAACCGGGGGGGTTTGAAGGGCGGTTCCGCGTCTGTGGGATGAGAACATCTATTGCTTTGTAGTAGTTGTAGGTGAGAAGAGGATACGATCTCCGGGCAGGTCTGGTTCATGGTGGCGAGGCAGAAGCTGGAAACAGAAAGTCATTAAACATGGAGGTGTACGAGTAAGAACTGTAGCAGTAGGTGGCGAATCTTTGGGGCCGCACAGTAATAACCTTTGATTGAGACTTGTACGGCAGCCGCTTTGTAGGTAGTTTTGTTCTCATAGCTTATCTTGGTGTGGAGGGTTGGAACGTCGAATCCTCTTGAGGGAGTCCTTTCTTGGACTGCGTTGGTCCCTAAGGATCGGAGCATGGGAGGAAGATGCAACGTTAGAAGTGTCCATTGGGATATGCAGATAAGCTTGCAGATAATGCATGGCTTCGTCTGGGTGGGTGAAAAGCTTTTGGTCGCCTGATGAATCCGTGAAACGATGGTTGGCTGGATATGCCAAAGTGAATTTTAGCTTTTTTTGATAGAGTGTTTGGCAGATCAGCTGAAAGGCCTTCCTTCTCTTCGACACTTCTTGTGAATAATCCACAAACATGAGCAACTTATGACCCTCTAGCTGCAGCGATTTAGAATTGTGGAAAGATTTTAAAATGTTGACTCTCTCGGTATAGTTCAGGTAGCAAACTATCACAGGGAGCGGAGTGCCCCAAACGATGGGCCCTTTCCACCATGCACGTTGCTGTGATGCCTAGGGCGGCTGGTATGCGTCTTAAACAGGTGTCATGGAGGATTTCCGCGTTGTGTGACTCGGGGAGTCCGATGATCCTTAAATTATTTCTTCTCAATCTGTTTTTAGATTGTCTAGCTTCTCTACGATTTATTGTTTGCTGTTTTTTTGTTTATGGTTCAAAGGTGTGGGAATCCTGGAGCTTGTCTTGTATGTCTGAGACGCGGCTCTCTAATTCTGCGAGATGTGTGGATTGTTCTCCCAGTTATTTTCTGAGTTGGGCTATCCCTGTAGCAATAGCCCTTTCTACTGCCGCTGTGATTGTGGGTGTCAGTAGGGCAGCGACAGCTTGTGCCAGCCCTGCATATTGTTCCTCATTGCTGGGGGTAAGGAGCGGTCTCTGCCCCAGAGAATCTAGCGTGCTGGGCGCCTGGATGACGGCCGCCATATTGGCTTCATGTGCCGGCTGTGATGGGGGTCAGGCTGCGTACCTGAGTCCGCTGTCGGAGGGCTGTGTATGAGGAGCTGGTCCATGCCTAATGATCTCCAGTGAGCATCGGTGTCTGCTGTGTGTTCGGGTGGCGTGCATGGGCTGTGTTAAGCCGGCTTTGTTAGCGGTGTGCCCTGGAGCTGCCGTTCTGCGTCTCCTCACATATGGTGCCGGAACTGGAAGTCTAGTACCTGTACTTAACTTCCTTATATCACATGAGTTTGGTAAGAAGCGGAGTATTGAGAATTGTATCAATTGTCTGTTAGGGTACAGCAGATTCTGTTTCCTTGTTAAGTGAATCTACCTACGGATAGACTTTTCTGATAAATCTTTTTGATGAAAAACCTTTCCATAAACATGCATGATCTAAATAACAAGAGGTGGGGGTAGGGTAAAATCCAACCTGTTCTGATCAATCCTTCCGCTGTAAAGGATAAGTCAGGGGATATCAAAGTGGAACTTTAGCCAGAAAATTAAGTCCTGCTAAATCACTTCAGAATGGCGAACTTTTGCAGGTATAGCTATGTAAAATATTAAAAATAAGTGTCTGTACTGTTTTCAATCCAGTAATACCCCCTCTCACCCTGCTCTGTACATGCTCAGTTGCTCTCTATTTTCAGGTAGTGTGCCAAATTTGTAAAGGACAATCTGCTGACAGCCTAAAGTTTTACTGATGTTCAGGGACTCTGGGCTTTAGCAAAATGGCAGCCTCCAGCAAGAAGAAACGGGAACAATGCTGGAAGCAATTTACAGCACACACTTATTTTGGTAGCATAATTATTGTTGTGGAATGTATGTTTCTTGCTAAAGAACATTATTTTTTTTATTAAGTAGCTATAGGTAAAGTTCTACTTTTAGACCCCTTTCACACTGGGACGTTTTTCAGGTGCTTTAGCACTAAAAATAGCTCCTGAAAAACTCCCCCCAATTCACCCCAGTGTAAAAGCCTGAGTGCTTCACACTGGGGCCGTGCACTTGCAGGACAGAAAAAAAAAGTCCTGCAAGCAGCATCTTTGGGGTGGTGCGGGAGCGGTGTTTACACCACTCCTCCACCGCTCCTGCCCATTGAAGTGAATGGGCATCGCTTCCGAAGAGGCTGAACACTTCTGAAACGCTGGGCACCGGCACTTTTAACCCCTTGTTAACTTGTTAACAGCGATAAAGCTAGCGCTAAAACTAGCATAATGTGACCCCATCCTC
>BLSH010351919.1:152305-180071 GCA_018402905.1 Glandirana rugosa | reverse complement strand
TCTTCATTGCATGTGATTGGGTATTCTTTTCAAAATGAAGCTTTACCTTATTTACTAAGCTCTGGAGCAACTGCACTTTGCAAAGTGCACAGTCTTTTTGCCTTTACTAAATTAACCTTTGTGTCTCTTCATAATGGGCATATTTAAAATATTGAAATAGCTCTGTCACAGTTCTTATTTAACGACTGAATTTAAACATTGTATATGAAAGCAGCACTTATTATTGTCTATCCAAAATACTGAATGTGAATAGTCATTTTTATAAACAATAAGGGGTTGATTTTACTAAAGGCGCAATAGACTTTGCTCTCCAAGTGCAAATGCTTCAGAGCTTCGTAAATGAGGTAAAGCTTCATTTGGCAAAGAATACCCAATCACGTGCAACGAAAAAACAAAACAAAAACATTTTTACTTGCATGTGATTAGATGATGAAAATCAGCAGAGCTTCTGCTCATTTACTAATCTTTGGAACAACTACTCTTGCAGTGTAAAACTGCACTTTGCAAAGTGCACAGTCGATTTGCCTTTAGTGAATCAACCCCTAAATGTGAAGAAATGTAGAGATTTGCTTCTTGAAATTACAATCACCACTGTGCCATCACCGCATGGCAAAGCATTCACTACATATAACCTTCCAGATCATAGGGCGGTCAAAATAATCAAACTCATGAAGACTTCCTTCCATCCATCATCTAATCAAGCCGATCGTATACTTTGTAGGTGATGTCTCTTTAAATGTTGCAACTAGCATATCAGCTCTTCCTCAAAACTTGTGCACCGAGAACCTAAAAGAAAAAACTCCCAAAGGTTTCCATTAATGAAGCAGTGAAAAAAAATCCACTGCTCCATTCTCCGGCATTTACAGAGGAGATCTTTCTTCTCTGAGTGCCAGTTTATGAACCTGTGTAGATCGCTTCGCCTTTTCTGAAGTGAAGTGATCTACAAACAGTTCAAACAGTGGAGAGCGCCCCGATACTGGAATCTCGTGAGACTTAACGAGATTACGGTGCCAGAAATTCACCGAAACACAGAGATGTCCGTTTATTAAGCAGTGATAAATTATCACTGCTCAGTAATGGACATTCTCGGAGCTTTGATAAAGTTTGGATTGGCCGAACGAAACGCGTCAGCCCACGCGTCAACACGCCCCTCCCACCACCAGCCCGACCACCCCCACCTCATCCACGGAAGTGGGGTGAAACTTTTGAACAGTGCAGTGATCCGCTCGGTCCGTTCATCTGTCTACAGCCGTGTCCTGGACGCCGCATGCTGTAGCGGCTTGATTAGCACTTTATTCAGCCAGTCGTGCGGGGAGCTTCAGCCAGCGGCGCGGGATGCTCTCCCTCAGCAGCTTACTCCTATTGCCGTCTACACAGACGTCCTGCGAACACAGCGACCGGACTGATCATCTGAAAGTCCCAGCCAAGACTGCTCCACCTTCCAGGCCGGTCGATTTGGTGAAGCAGGGTGAGAGACATGCCTTTTCACTACAGTCCTGCTGTACCCAAGTGATCATCACCAGAGCGGTGCTGCTCCATGACCTTCCTCATGGCTAAGTTCATTATTATATGGGTGAATTACCCTACCATGATTTCTATTTCATGAGTTAATTGAGGAACATCCCTCATAGACTGCCATGCCACGGTCCATCTTTATTTGTGTCTACACAATGAGCCACTTCTCATCTCTCTGCCCCTTCCTCAATTATCCCAGTCTACCCCACTCCGCAGTAATTAGTTTTCACTGACCTCAGTACTAGTGGTTTGGCTACCAGGATAACAGCCAACTGTGCTGGATCCTGGATATCCAATATCAACCACTCTTCAGGATCAGTGGTTGTTTGAAGTGGTATAGGTGTGTATGAGACCGGTCGGCCAGTGTGTGTGGGTGGGTTTTGTTTTAATTATAGACAACGTTGTCTTTTTTAACCATGCTATCTGTGGTGGTGCACTTTTTTGGTTATGTCTTGTGAATGTTAGTTACCAATAAACAATTTGTTATATCAGGCCGCGTGACCCAACAGGAGTCCTTTTGGTGTCTTCACCTCCTTTTTTGGCATGTTAAATTTGACTCTGGGGTCTGCATCTCACCTTAGATGATTGGCCGCATGTACCATACAGTTTTCAAGTACATCATTATCAAATTCACATCACCTCTATGGGGGACCCTTTTATTTATTTTCCATTCTCGGAGGAGGCCGCCCACCTTGTTAATAAAATAATTAGTCCTCCTACACAATATATGTATATATAAAAACACACACATGCACATTATATATACATATCTATATATATATATATATATATACATATATATATATATATATATATATATATATATATATATATATATATATACATATACATACATACACATACAATATTTATATATATAATATTATATTATACATATATCTATCTAAATATAGATAGATAGATAGAGATGTGTGTGTGTGTGTGTGTATATATATATATATATATATATATACACACACATTACGTATACATATATACACACACACACATACAGGGCAGAGGGACATGATCACTGTGTTGGGGGGTCTGATCGAGGAAGAAGGAAGTCGGTTATCTTCCTCCTTCCCCAGGATTCTCTCTTCACCCCCCCAGTTCACCACATCTGAGCTGGTGAATCGGGGAGTGTGAATTCTGACACAGGTCGCCAGTGAAGTGCTCAGATCGCAGCTTCATAAACTGGCCGTTTCTGTCAGTCAATCACAGCTTCTCCGTGTGTGGAGATAATCGGTGGACAACAGGTTCTTCCCCAATTATCTCTGCTTCATAAACCAAAAATAAACTGTGATCAGCAGTGATCCTTGGGATCACCGCTGATCACAGTTTCATAAACGGACACCAAAGAGTAGTAATATTGCTATTAAGGCAAAACATTAGAAAGTGAAGACTCCCACAAACCATCCCTTTTTGATCGGACCGATCTCATGCATTGCTCTTTGGATGTCACAACCAATAAAGCTATCTTGGCTCATAATACCAAAATAATACCTCTAAAAAGGAAATTTATATAGAGTAGTAATGTTACTGTTAAGGCAGAAGGGTCTAAAATAAATCACATTCGTGAAGTGTATTAGTGACACTACACTCAAACTTTTATAGCTTTGAGATCTAACCTTTGGATAGATATAATTGCCGTCCATATCCTCCATTGGTAAAGCACAGCCAAATTCGAGCTGTGAATTCCCTCCAATGTACGAGTATGATTATATTTCAAAGCTATTAGAAGTGAATTGTCACTAACGTGCTTTATAAATGTGAATGTTATATTTTGGATCCTTCTGCCTTATCTGTAAAGTTACTATTCTATGAAAGTTATCTTTACTTTTTTTTTTTTTTTTTTATTGGGTATTCATTCATTCATTGTGGGCCAAGACCGCTTTATTGGTTATGATATCTGAGGAAGCCAATACCAATAACGTATAAGATTGGCCTGATCAGATTGGATGGTGTATGGGAGTCTGTATGAGTTTAGTGGGAATTACAAGCTATTAGTAATGCACTTTTTAACTGTGAATGGCTTTCTTTCCGATGTTTTGCCCGGATATCAACATTTCTACTTTGTGGGAGTTTTTTCTTTTCTTTTCTCAGAGCACAATTTCAAATTTTGAGGCAAAGCTGATATACTAGTTGCAACAATTAATAAGACATCACTGGCAATGTATATGATCAGCTTGATTGGATGATGTATGGTAGTCTTTATGGATTTTATCAACAATATACGCTTATTTTGACCTTCCTATGATCTAGAAGGCCACATTTGTTGAGTGATTTTCCATGAGGAGATGACACAGTTGTGATTGTTATTTCAAGAACAAATCTCTACATTTCATCACATTAAAGGTGTTATATAGGCAGAAGTTTTTTTTTATCTTAATGCACTCTATGCATTAAGATACAAAGCCTTCTGATGTAGCAGCCTCCCCAGCACCCCCTAATACGTACCTGAGCCCCAGCTCTGTCCAGCGATGTCCATGAGGCCCTCAACCTCCTGGGACTCTCTTCCTGATTGGCTGAGACACAGCAGCGGCGCCATTGGCTCCCACAGCTGTCATGCAAAGTCAGTGTGGGGCCGAACGGCAGCTCCGTGTCTGAATGGACACACAGAGCTGCAGCTTGGCTCGCGTGGCACTTGACAGGAGGGAGGGGCCAGGAGCACAAAAAAAGGGACCCAAGAAGAGAAGGATCCAGGCTGCCCTGTGCAAAACCACTGCACAGTGCAAGTAAATATTGTACAGTTCTTTACTTTTTGCTATAATAAATATAAAAGTAAATATATATATATATATATATATATATATATATATTAAAAAAAAAGTATGCATCGGTTTAGTGCGATTATATATTCTTCTACATATTTTTGGTAAAAAAAAAAAAAAACAATAGGCGTATATTGATTGGTTTGCGCAAAAGTTATCGTCTACAAACTATGAGATAAATTTATGGACTTTTATTTATTTTTTTTGTTTTTTCTGTTAATGGCGGCGATCTGCGATTTTTAGCGGGACTGCGACATTGCGACGGACAAATCTGATCCCAAATTGCACTTTTTGGGGACCAGTGACATTATTACATTGATCAGTGCTATAACAATGCAGTGATCAATGTAAAAATGACACTGGTAGGGAAGGGGTTAACTCCAGGGGGCGATCAAGGGGTTAACTTTGTTCCAACTGTAGTGGGGGTGGCTTACTAGGACATGACAGAGATCGCTGTTCCCGAACACAGGAAACAGTAGATCTCTGCCATGTCATCTGGCAGAACGGGGATCCGCCTTATTTACAAAGGCAGATCCCCGCTCTGCCTCTGTACCCGGTGATCACGGGCGCTGGTGGACCCATGGGCGAGCTCCCGCGGTGCACAGAGGACACACACCCGCTATACCACATGCACGAATCGACGCACAGGTATGGCAGTTTACGATATCCGACCAGCATTGCCGCAGTATATATGCGTGAGCTGGTCGGCAAGTTGTTAAGTAACAAACATGTTATACGTACCTGCACTGTGCAGTGGATTTGCACCTGAGCCAAGCTGCAGCTCTGTGTGTCCATTTAGACCGTAAGCTGCTATTTGGCCCCGCCCCTCTCTCTATTGATTGGCTAACTGATTTTGACCGCAGCGGGAGCCAATGGCGCCACTGCTGTGTCTCAGCCAATCAGGAGGCCAAACCTGGATGCCCGAGGGACTCATGGATAGAGATGGGGCTCAGAAAAGTATTGGGGGTGCTGGGGAGGCTGCTGCACACAGAAGTTTTGAATCCATTAAGATAAAAAATACCTTCTGCCTTTACTACTCCTTTTTAAGGCCTCATGTGTACTGGGCATGTAAATGCTGCTTATGCATGCATTTTTTTTCTATCAGCCTGCAGAAACAACTCTGTTAGCCTATGTGTCCATGCACCATTGGGCATTTACAAGCATATTTGTAGAGGAGCATTTACAGGCTGAACAAACAAAAACTCATAAAATGTGATTTTTTTTTTGAGGACCTTTTGAGCCAAAAAAAAAAAAATCTGCCCAGTGTGCATGGACTCTTAGACCTTCATTGCTTATGTAAGGACTTTTTTTTTGTTCACGTTCTGCATTTTGGAGGTTATAAGCACTGCTCTTGTATATAGTTTTGATTTATGTCAATTGGAGTGGCTGCTTTTCATTCACATTTGCTTTTATTTTAATTAATCTTTATTGGGTTTTACAGTAATTCAAAAAAATGCCATATAACAAGTATGACCAAATGGAATGTTGTACAAAAAGAATGTCCTGAAACAAGTCGATACTAGTCTATATCACCATAGAGTAGGCAACATTCTCAGTCTGTGTGTACCCAAAAAAAAAATCATCTGTTCACAAAGGGGATGCGTCAACTAAGAGAGTAACCAATAGTAATACCATATACTGTACTCTATATACCTGGAGATGTATAATGGAGTATTGTTCAGACATTCTACCATTAACTAATGACCAATGAACAAAAATAAAAAGGAAAGAAGAAGAGGAGTAGAGTAGTCAAAGCTGACTCAGGCCTTGCCACTTGAGAGGTAAGCAGGTAGTAAGCCTAGGTCCCTTCGTACCTGAAATCTTTCAATAAATTAAATAAATATACATATACCCTCCAGAGTGCTCAGTGTTTCACATTTACTTTTATTTGGGTGCAGTGTTATCACAATTTAATTTTAAAGATTGAATTTGTCTGCTTTCAGTTCCATGTATAAAGACTCGAACACGCTTCACCTTCCTGCCGAACGTTTCTCCCCAGTACGAAGGTTCTCTGATGGAGCTGCCACAATCCAGGCCTTTAAAGCTCACTTGGAAAAGACAGGACACCAGAACAGCAGCATCAAACAGCTGCAGCAGGTATCATTAGCCATTTGTTTATTGCCCAGTGTATACCTGAACATAGCGCAGTTATTATTATTACTACACATTGAGGATATTTATCAAAGCACTTGTGTATCAACAAATGTGCAGGTTGCATGTAAAAATGTTAGCAAGAATCTTTTGGGCCTGTTTTGTGATTAATGTGACCAATTTTTTTTTAGTTGCATGATAGTGTGGCGCAATAGCATTGATCTCTTTTCTCAGTTGTACCGTGACAATGAGCACAAATATAGTAATTAAGTTTAATCTCCGATTTGCCACACAGCTTAGAAGTACTAAGAAGTACTAAGGGGCACTTTTAAAATGGGTGGTTGTATTCATAACTTGCAATTTAAATTAGAGTAGAAACAAATTAGCAGCTGCAAACAATAAGACCATTTTGATAAATGTCCCCCATTCTGTTTTAATTTCCTCCCAATATAGAGCAAGTGTGTGAAATTTATCACTTTGCTCTCTATACATTTATGCCTCATGCTGTACTTAAAGCAGAGTTCCACCCACAAAACAATTTTCACACCTTTTATGTTCTCTAATTACTAGGAATTAGTTTTGGAGCAAAAACATTTTTTAAACTCACCAGAACTGCCCTGTTGCTAGGTGGAGGCTTGTAATCTGCCACTTCCTGGTCCGCAGCACCGTGCATCACTTCCTGCCCCCATGTGCTCCTGGGAAATGTGAGTCATTGTTTCCCAGGAGTCAGTGGGCATCACTGAGCTTAAAAATCGCTACACCACGGCTACGGTGCAGTGCGCATGCGTGAGATTGAGAGGTGCATGCTGGTGACCCAGCATGCACCTCTTCCATGAAGAGACAGGAGGAGGGTGCGAGTGGGCTTCACTTGCCCACAGCTAAGATGAAATCTCTCAGGAAGAAAAAAAAAAAACAGAAATGTAAGTAAAAAAACAATAGAAATACTACCCGGATTTAAATCTAACTATAGCGCTATTTATGTAATGTATATTAACCACTTGCCATCCGGCTGCCGTCAAATGACCTCGGGGCGGAACGGCTATAGTTGCGGGTGGACGTCATATGACGTCGCCCCTTTAAGCCGGGATTGCGCGTGATTGGGCGCACACATCCCGGCTCTGTCAGTGTCGGCGTGTCCCCAGGACACACCGCGTCACCGACAGGTTTGAACAGCCATGTTATGGCTGTTTACCATGTGATCTTAGTCACGGCCCATCACAAATGGCACGTCCCCCATTCGCATGGCGCAATCAAGAGTGCACTGCGCATGCGCGTCGGTGGCGGCGTGTTCCCAGGGAACACTGCCTGCCACCGACACTGGTATCAGCCGCCGGCCAGCGGCTGTTACCTTGTGAACTACTTCACAGCCGATCACATCCAATGTAAACAGAGTGGTAACTCACTGTTACCAGCTCTTCTCTCCTCACACAGTTTCTAGTGTGAGGAGAGAAGAGCTGGGATCAGTGAGTTACTGATCTGTATAGTACCAACACACACTGTCAAATCCCCCCCAATGCACCTGTCACCCAACAGTCACCCCATATGCCCCCATAAAGTGTACCTGTCATTATAAAATGTACCTGTCCTCATAAAGTGCACCTGTCATCAGACTGCCATCATAAAGTGCACCCGTCAGCGACCCTGGCATGTCACTCGTCAGTGACCGTGGCATGTCACCCGTCACTTACCACCGCCAGTCACCCATCACTGGCCACCGCCAGTCACCCATCACTGGCCACCGCCAGTCACCCATCACTGGCCACCGCCAGTCACCCGTCAGTGACCACCGCCAGTCACCCGTCACCCATCAGTGACCACCGCCAGTCACCCGTCACCCATCAGTGACCACCGCCAGTCACCCGTCACCCATCAGTGACCACCGCCAGTTACCCATCAGTGACCACCACCAGCCACCCGTCACCCATCAGTTACCACCACCAGACACCCGGCACCCATCAGTGACCACCGCCAGTCACCCGGCACCCATCAGTGACCACCACCAGGCACCCATCAGTGACCATCGCCAATCACCTGTCAGTGACCGTCACACCCATGAGTAAACATCACCTGTAAAAGTCTCACACATGTGGTATCGCCATACTCGGGGGGAGTAGTAGAATGTATTTTGGGGTGTCATTTTTGCTATGTACATGCTATGTGTTGGAAATATCATATAAATGGACAACTTTGTGTAAAAATAAAAGCGTTTTTCATTTTTTCCAAAACTACTGGAAAAAAATGACATGTTCAAAAGACTCATTATGCCTCCTAGATTATACGCTGGGGAGTTTGCTTTCCAAAATGGGGTAATTTTGTGGGCAATTACATTGTCCTGGTGCTCCAGGACCTTCAAAAGTGTAATAGGGGGTTGAGAAATGAGATGTGTAATTTATGCTTGTAGAACGCTTGAAGGTGCTAGTTCAATGTTGGGCCTCTGCATGTGTTCAGGCCATGTAAAAGTCTCACACATGTGGTATCGCCATACTCAGGAGGAATAACAATGTATTTTGGGGTGTCATTTTTGCTATGTACATGCTATGTGTTGGAAATATAAATGGACAACTTTGTGTAAAAAAAATGCGTTTTCATTTCCCCCCCCCACATTTTCCAAAAACTACCGGAAAAAAATGAACCCTTCACATTATGCCTCATAGATTATTCCTTGGGGTGTTTGCTTTCCAGAATGGGGTCATTTTGTGAGCAATTCCATTGTCCTAGTGCTCCAGGGCCTTCAAAAATGTGATAGGTCGTCATGACATGATGTGTAATTTATGTCCCTAGAATACCTGACGGTGCTCCCTGTGTGTTGAGCCTCTGTATGTGAAATAGTCTCAGACATGTGGTGTCGCTATACTCAGGAGGAGTAGCAGAATGTGTTTTGGGGTGTCATTTGTGGTATGCATATGCTGTGTGTGAGAAATAACCTGTTACAATGACAATTTTGTGAAAGAAAAAAAAGATCTTAATTTTGCAAGAAAAAATACTAATTTGCAAAATTTTATGACAGAAACAAAGAAAAAGGCATTTTTTCCCACAAAATTTTCAGTCTTTTTTTATGTATAGTACAAAAAATAAAAAAAAACCCTAGTGATTAAATACCACCAAAAGAAAGCTCTATTTGTGTGAAAAAAGGACGCAAATTTCATATGGGTACAGTGCTGCATGACTGAGTAATTCTCATTCAAAGTGTGATAGCGCTGAAAGCTCAAAAATGGCCTGGACAGGAAGGGGGTCGTGCCCAGTACTGATGTGGTTAACACAGTGGATGACATAAAAAAACAAAAAAAAACACAAACCTTTATGTGGGCGGAACTCTGCTTTAAATAAAACACACAAAGTTCTAGTTGTGTTAGTACAATACTGATTCTGTCTCTGCGGAAATGCTTCCGGTTGGTTGTCAGTATACTATACATTGTATCTGCGGACAGATTTACTTTTTATTGATCTTCCTTCATGATGTTCATGTGGAACAATGCATATGCATTCTAAACATTATACTATAATCTGCTGTCTTGATATTGAACAAATACATAGTACATAATAAGGCAAGCACCAAGTAAGTCCAATCATAAATGGTCCCACATAGGTTTATTTGGCAACTGACTGCTTAGCACACGTTACATAATTACATGCAGATTAAACCTAAATACATTCTCAGGTTTATCCCATGAGCAAGGCAGGGGATGATAATTGATAGCAAACAATCCTATCTTACTTTATGGAGTGACAGCAAAACGAGAAGAGTGGTTTGCGTATAATCACCACTGTGCACTGCTTTAATCAATGAGCATTCAGTATCTGTATAACTAATAGGTACAATAGAGACTGAATTACATGCAGACACAGCTCTGTACTAGGCAATATATAATGATGAACAATTAACCTTTCTCCCCACACTTGAGATAATGCCACCCTGTCACCACCTAGCATCACACATACTTGCTGTTTTATAGTTCTTACAATTGCATTTTATATAGATTTTGGCCCATTAAAAAAGTTATCTGGCATCCCTGTTGAGATAAGCCCAGTAAACCGCAAAGAGGATGCACAGATTTCATTCATTGCTGCCAGACTGCAACCATGACGATTGAGTTGCCCACCAGGAGACGGTCTTTTATCCAGTTATTTACAAATCCCTCTGCCCCCGAACAAGGACCATCATTGTTAGAGTACTGCTGACAACCATGATGAAGCCGGTTGAGGTGTCAATCTAGGAAAACACTTCGGTGATAAGGAAGTGATGGGTGAAGCATGTTGCAGAAAAAAAGGGGATGTGACTTAATGATTAAAAGAACAAGTTCTTAAAGCGTACTCTCAGAAAAACATTCACAGTAAGTGTTTTGAGTGGTTTGTATTCCTAACGTATGCATCAAAAACCATGTGTGTGTTGTAATAATTGAATGATTTTTTTTCCCAATTATAGGAGTGTGAGCAGCTTCAGAAGATGTATGGTATAACCATGGATGAGAGAACTCTGGAACACACTCAGCAACAGCATTTCATGTATCAGCAAGAGCATCAGCATCACATCCTGCATCAACAAATCCAGGTGCTGACAATGATAATGGTTTTGCAGCTATTTTGTACACTTCTGTATTAAGGGTGGTTCACACCAGATGCAGGCCAGCCCATTTTTATTCTACATAAAAATTGCATGCACAGTGTTTACCATGGATTCCAATGGCCCTAGTTCACAGTAGTGCATTGCATTTCAGTGCAGCCAACAAAAGTAGAATATGCCGCGTTCTGTAAGGAATATGGCAAAATGCATAATAAAACATTACATTCAAATGTGGTGCCCCGCTCCCGAATGCTAATGTGTTAGTAACCCTTTAAATCTGCTTGCATAGCAGTTTTCAAAATCAGCATATCATATCAAACCATATATAATATTAGCAAAGCAAAACAAATAATGCATCAGTCCATAAAGTGTCCTTTGGTATGAATTTGCTTGTGTATGCTCAATATTTCAGGCTTGTGTTCACATATCCGAATGGCTGCTTCCTTAATTGGTGTTCATCACTATGTGCTCCAATCATCCACATGTATTAGTGATAACCCCCTCAACCGATGTGCCCTCACCTGGGGGATAAGACCAACCAATGGTCTATATGCGCTTTTGTTCCTCTTTGGGGATCTATTTTATGGTGTTTAACTCCTTTGCTGGCAATCTTGAGATTAGAATCTGCCTTCTCTTACACTT
The DNA here is from genome assembly GCA_018402905.1 of Glandirana rugosa. Classification (NCBI taxonomy): domain Eukaryota; kingdom Metazoa; phylum Chordata; class Amphibia; order Anura; family Ranidae; genus Glandirana; species Glandirana rugosa. The sequence continues at coordinate 168,488 of BLSH010351919.1, read as the reverse complement.
ATCTCCATCCACCCAAATCATAAAGAGAGAAAGATGGAGATATAGTGCTTTATCTTTTAAAACAACCTTTTTATTAAACACTACGTATAAAAACACTGACATTTTCCTGGTGCTTAAAGTGCACCAAACTGTAAAAAGCATTCAGTCCTCACAGTGCTGGGTATAAGACAATCACACAGTGTTACCACGGTATGCTCACAATGCGGGCCTCAGCATGACGATAGATTGGCCCCTCCCCTATGCGTTACGCCACAAGGTCACGTGGCTTCCTCATGGGGATATGCCTGCCATCACGCCATGCCAACTTATATATTTGTTAGCTTTCTTTGCTTCATCAAGGGGGTTTCTGGTATCAATGGATATCAAGGATGCCTACCTGCACATTCCGAATTTCTGGCCTCACCAACAGTTTCCATGATTTGCAGTGGAAAATTGCTACTTTCAGTTTTTTGGATTTGTTTTTCAGTCTGTCCACGTCCCTTAGAGTGTTTACCATTGTGTTGGCTTACGTTCTGGGGATGATGAGATCCCAGGGTATCCCCATTGTGGAGTACCTGGATGACCTGCTTCTCAGGGAGAAGTTGGCTTAGAAATTGATGGTAAATGTTCAGTAGACTGTTCTGGAGAGGTTTGTCTGGGTGCTGAATCTTCAGAAATCGGCTTTGATTCCAACAGAGTGTCTGAAGTTTAGTGCTTTAAGTTTAGTATCCCTGCCTCTTTGAGCCCAGTTAGAATCCCTGAGGTTATGCCTTGGAAAGTCCTTCAATTTAGGACTGCGTGAAGGTGTTGGGGTAGATGATGTTGCCTTTGATGCCCAGTTTCACTCCAGAGCTCTGGGACAAACTTTAAGGGTCCTAGGATATGCTAGTATATTTGACTCCCAAGATCAGGTCGCCTCTGGAATGGTGGCTATCCGCACAGATGCTAGATACAAGGCATTCCTTCCTTTCAATTAATTGTAAGGTATTGGTGATGGACACCAGCACGTCCGACTGGTTCAGAGATCGTGGTCATCAGAGGAGCGGAAGTTTCCGATCAGCATCGTAGAACTTTGGCCGATTTCGGCTGGCTCTCCTACACTGGAAAGTCTACCTTCAGGGTCTCCACATGAGGGTCTAGTCAGGCAATTCCATGGCTGTGGCATACATCAGACATCAAGGAGGGGTGAGAAGTCATGTTGCTTAGGAAGAAGTGGATGTGATCTTGTCTTGGGCAGAAATTCGCAACCTGGCTCTCTCTGCAGTGTACATTCCTGCCATGGAAATTTAGCAGGGGGATTTTCTCAGCTGAATGCATGCGAATTAGCTCTTCATCCTTAGGTTTTTGCAGAGATTTGTCAAGGGTGGGGGTGGGAGAATGCCAGATGTGGATCTTTTGGTGTCCTGAATTAATAACAAACTGAAGCATTTGGGGTAGATGCCCTATTTTAATACATTGGATCAGTTTTCTGTGATCAATGCCTTCCCTTCTTGCCTTTTGTGCAGCATAAAGGTGGAGGCAGTTTGGTGATTCTGAGTGCACCTATTTGGCCAAGAAGAACATGGTATGCAAACATTGTAAATTTCTTAGCGGATGAGCCATGGGCTCTTCCAGATTAGCCAGATTTGTTGTTGCAGGGTCCAATCTGCCATCCTGCTTAAAGGTTGATGGCTTTGACTGGCGGAAAACTAACACTGCACATCACCTTGAACACACCATCCCCACCGTGAAACATGGTGGTGGCAGCATTATGTTGTGGGAATGCTTTTCTTCAGCAGGGACAGGGAAGCTGGTCAGCATTGATGGGAAGATGGATAGAGCCAAATACAGGGCAATATGCAAAAGACTTGAGACTGGGGCAGAGGTTTACCTCAATTTAGCATAAATATGAACTCCAAGGAAACGATTTTGCATGTGAAACAAAAATTCTATTTTTTTTTTTTAACCTACTTCATAAGTTATGAGCCCTGCCATGTTATATACATTTCAGCTTCAATTAGTATGGATAAAGGAAGCGATTGTACGAAGATGCGGTTCTAGTATCACCACTTCTATTCTCACACAGAGCAGGCATTCAGTACCGCTTAAATTTGACAATTATTCTATGAGATTTTACCATATACATTCAAAAAGTTTAACGGGACAATGACATGAGAGGTTAATGGAGGCTGTCATTACTTAACTCTCCTTTGAGAATACTGTCATTCATATGCTCTGACTTCCAATGCTGTTCGAGTTGCTGACCTAGGACAAGTGAAGAGATGAGCAGTTCTGACACTTATTTACTGTACGCCTGTTGTAGGACTGTGACTGAAACATACTGCAGTCAGACACAGTTGGGCATCTAGCATTTTGAGGAGCCCTGGAATGGCGTCCCAGATACTTCACATACGACTGTCTCACTTTAAGTTCTGGACAGCTGAATCTGCCTGTGCATGGCAAGCTTTGCACTTTCATATGCACCTATCTCAATAGTACAACCCTGTGAAAAGGTCAGAAATAATCTGATATTTCTTGTATTTCAGGATTGTATCCGTTCTGCACAGCCATCACCACCTCTTCAGTCGGCCACCATAGTAACAGCCGGAGAGAATCAGCCAGCCCTGCTTACCCACCAGCTTCAGCGGTAATGTCTCTTTCCTCCTAGGTGTACTGAGAACTAGAACAGTTTGTGGTCACGTAACTGTGTGATTTAGATTTTCAATCACCAAATAAGTTATAGTCTGCCATTAAAAAAAAAAGCACTATAAAATGTACACATTAAGTTATCCTTCATTCTTAGGACTGTAAGGTGGTATGGGCCTGCTGGAGAAAGTACAGCTCAAATAACAGGGGAAGGAAAAGGATCACATACACTGTGCTTAGTCCTTCTACCGTGGTGGCAGATGAGACTCGTCCTCAGACTTGAGGGCAGGGTTAAATCTGATTGGTGGACAAGGGAAAAAATGTTAAGAACATATTCAAACATCAATCCTCTTGCTTTGGCATTCTTCTCTGACTTAAACTGGACACGCACGCATCAATTTTCTGTCAGTGGCAACCACCTTCAAGCAAATGCAAAAATGGTCAAACCGATCAAGAAAACTGACCACGAACTTATTATATATTTATATATTTATATCTCTATGGCAGGTATGGTGATAGTATGTGATGTTCACTTTTACAACTAAATGCTGGTTGAAAGTCTGTTTGAAATTTCTGTCTCTATTACAAACAATACATTTATCCCCCAAATGCCTCTGAGTGCAGCTCACCTGGGCTAACTTACCTGGGCTTCACTCAGATCGGTGAACCTATTTATTAATGTACAAGATGCACACGGTCGCACATGGTCGCATTGGGACATATAACCGAAGTTACAGCAGTATTTTGGCACCCAACTATGTAAAAATTGCCATGCCTGGAATTCAGTTTTTAAACCTGTAGGTTCTCTTTAATGTTATGGGAAAACAGCCACCACTGGAAATGGGTGGAAGGTGTCAGAATCAGATGGCAATAATTTATTACTGCGTCCTATTAATGACCGCATACATTGTCGGGTATATACCCAGTAGGGGCTAAGTCCCTAGTGCTACACAAGCTGGATTGATTGTACAGATCTTACAATGAATGTCCAAATGGAATGTTCACTATGACACTGCTATATACAGCTTTTACCCTCAGTCTATTCTCCTAATACTTTGGAGAGGCATTTTGAGTTGTATTACTCATATTACTTCCTTTTCTTTCAGACTGCGAATTCAGCCTTCTAGCCCTCCTCCAAACCCAGCCAGCAACCACCTCTACAGACAGCCAGACAATAGTCCTCCGCCATCTTCCAGTGCCATGCTCCAGACACATGGTATCTTTCCTTATGTAATCAGCATGACATGATACTCATGATTACTCAGTGGTTGGTTTTAAGTCATTAATGTTTGTTTTTCTCCCTTCCCCTCCAGGAGCCCAACCTTCCACTCAGTATCAGGGGATGCCTTCTCACAGTGCTCTTTACCAGCCTTCTAGCAGTGGCTCACCTCCACCTAGCATTACACTGCCTCGCATGGGCATTCAGCAGCAGCAGAACCAGCAGCAATCTGCACAACAAGTCACCATCCAGGTGCAAGAGCCATCAGACATGACTGGAGCTTCGCGGGCAATCCCAGTGAATCCGTGTGCCAACCACATACAGATGCAGCGAGCATCGATTATGGCTTCTTTGGGCAGCTACACCCACAGACCATTATCTAAACAGCTGAGTGCTGACAGTGCTGAGGTTCACAGGTAATAGCGGACAGAGGAGGGTGGATTTACGGTCTTAGAAAAACTTGTGCCAGTAGCATTTGAATTTTTTTTGCTTGGTTCTCTGGCTGATTAAGTTGGAACGCATATGTTTGCAAAAAGAGAAAATGTGGACTTATTGTTTCCTATTTTTTAAAGTGGAAGTTTAGTCAAAACCTAACGAACACTAAATCCACTCTCTGCCACATTCTAAGCCTAATTTATCTAGCCCTGTAAAGACAAAATTGCCATACCTACCTGTTCTGCAGCTGCTCCGGTCATGCCCCAGGTTGAGCTGTCAGTGGCAGCATCATTGTGTAGGAAAGGCAGCGACAACGGAAACCCCATAGTAAGTCTACGGGTGATATCACTTTCCAGGCATTTCAGGTCTAGATAGAATAGGCTTAGAATGTGGCAGAGAGTAGGTTTAGGATTAAGTGGTTGTAAATGCAGAAGGTTTTTTTTATCTTAATGCAGTAGCCCCCCTCAGTCCTCTTAATACTTACCTGAGGTCCATCTAGCTCCAGCAATGTTATAGGAGTGTCTCAGCCTTCCGGGACTCCCCTCCTCATTGGCTGAGACAGCAGCGCGGCGCCATTGGCTTCCGCTGCTGTCAAAGCTGCTTGCTGTGGGGGCCCCCAACAGGAGGGAGGGGCCAGGAGAGCTGAAGAGGGACCCGAGAAGAGGATTTGAGTTGCTCTGCGCAAATCCACTGCAATAGAGCAGGTAAGTATAACATGTTTGTTATTTTTAATTAAAAAAAAAACGAGACTTTACAATCCCTTTAGGTATTGACTAAATTTCAACTTTAATTTTGGCTTGGAATCATATACCTGATACGTATTGAATTTATTGATATCATTTAATGTATTTTTGTGGCGTAGTCTTTACACACATTTATACTTGTTTTTATCTACAGTGAAGGGAAAAAAGTATTTGATGCCCTGCTGATTTTGTACGTTTGCCCACTGACAAAGAAATGATAAGTCTATAATTTTAACGGTAGGTTTATTTTAACAGTGAGAGACAGAATAACAACAAAAAAAAAATCCAGAAAAGCGCATTTCGAAAAAGTTATAAATTGACTTGCATTTTAATAAGTGAAATAAGTATTTGAGCCCTTCGCAAAACATTACTTGGTACTTGGTGGCAAAACCCTTGTTGGCAAGCACAGAGGTAAGATGTTTCTTGTAGCTGGCCACCAGGTTTGCACACATTTCAGGAGGGATTTTGCCCCATTCCTCTTTGCAGATCCTCTCCAAGTCATTAAGGTTTTGAGGCTGACATTTGGTAACTCGAACCTTTAGCTCCCTCCACTTATTTTCTATGGGATTAAGGTCTGAAGACTGGCTAGGCCACTCCAGGACCTTAATGTGCTTCTTCTTGAGCCACTCCTTTGTTGCCTTGGCCATGTGTTTTGGGTCATTGTAATGCTGGAAGACCTATTTTCAATGCCCTGGCTGAGGGAAGGAGGTTCTCTCCCAAGATTTTGACGGTACGTGGCCCCGTCCATTGTCCCTTTGATGCGGTGAAGTTGTCCTGTCCCCTTAGCAGAAAAACACCACCAAGGCGTAATGTTTCCACCTCCATGTTTGACGGTGGGGATGGTGTTCTTGGGGTCATAGGCAGCAGTCGTCGTCCTCCAAACACGGCGAGTTGAGTTGATGCCAAAGAGCTTGATTTTGGTCTCAACCTGACCACAACACTTTCACCCAATTCTCCTCTGAATCATTCAGATGTTCATTAGCAAACTTCAGACGGGCCTGTACATGTGTTTTCTTGAGCAGGGGGACCTTGTGGGTACTGCAGGATTTCAGTCCTTCACGGCGTAGTGCTGCCAATTGTTTTCTTGGTGACCATGGTCCCAGCTGCCTTGATATCATTGACAAGATTCTCCTGTGTAGTTTTGGGCTGATTCCTCACCGTTCTCATGATCATTGAAACATCCATGTGGTGAGATATTGCATGGAGCTCCAGACCAAGGGAGATTGACAATTATTTTGTTCCATTTGTGAATAATCACACCAACTGTTGTCACCCTCTCACCAAGCTGCTTGGCTATGGTCTTATAGCCCATTCCAGCCTTGTGTAGGTCTACAACCTTGTCCCTGACATCCTTGGACAGCTATTTGGTCTTGTCCATGGTGGAAAGATTGGAATCTGATTTATTGCTTCTGTGGACAGGTGTCTTTTATACAGGTAACAAGCTGAGATTAGGAGCACTCCCTTTAAGAGAGTGATCCTAATATCAGCTGGTTACCTGTATAGAAGACACCTGGGAGCCAGAAATCTTGCCGATTTATAAGGGATGAAATACTTATTTCACTCATTAACCACTTCCTGTCCGCGCTATAGCCTAAAGATGGCTACAGCGCGGACCTGAATTGCCGGGAGGACGTCCTCCCGTTCACGAGCTGCCTGCACGCCCCCTGCGGGGTCACACACGGCGCGCTCTGTGATCACCGAGTCTATGAGACTCGGCTAATCACAGATCGTTGTCCCGGCCCCTTATTACGTGATCATCTGTCAGCCAATGACAGCTGATCATGTGATGTAAACAAAAGATCGGTAATCGGCTTTTTTTCCCCTCGCGCTGATAGCGTGATGGGAAAAAAATGCCGATCACCGGCTCCTGAGAGAGGGACATCGGTCCCACACACGGAGGGGCACTGCTGCTATGCAGTGCCCATCAGTGCCACCTACAGGTGCACATCAGTGCAGCCTACCAGTGCCACCTATCAATGCCCACCAGTTCCACCTATCAATGCTCATCAGTGCCACCTATCAGTGCTGCAGATCAGTGTCACTACCAGTGCCCATCAGTACCACCTCATCAGTGCCGACTAGTGCTACCTAGCAGTGCCCATCGGTGCAACCTATCAGAGCCCATCAGTGTTGCCTCATCAGCGCACATCAATGAAGGAGAAAAATTACCTGTTTTCAAAATTTTATAACAAACTATGAAACAGTTTTTTGTTTTCAAAATTTTCAGTCTATTTTAATTTTTTTTAGCAAAAAAAAAAAAAAAAACAAGCAGTGATTAAATACCACCAAATGAAAGCTCTATTTGTGAGAAAAAAATGATAAAAATGTCATTTGTGTACAGTGTAGCACAACCACGCAATTGTCATTCAAAGAGTGACAGCGCTGAAAGCTGAAAATTGGCCTGGGCAGGAGGGAGGTTTAAGTGCCCAGTAAGCAAGTGGTTAAAATGCAAATCAATTTATAACTTTTTTGAAATGCGTTTTTCTGGATATTTTTGTTGTTCCTCTGTCTCTCACAGTTAAAATAAACCTACCATTAAAATTATAGACTCATCATTTCTTTGTCAGTGGGCAAACAAACAAAATCAGCAGGTGATCAAATACTTTTTTCCCTCACTGTATGTGTGTTCTGAATGTAAGCTTACCTGTCACTACAGTCCATTATGCTCTATCCCCAGTGCAGAGCAAAGAGCAATTTCCATATTGATCTAAGTGAGACTTTCTACCTCTCATTAGGGGAAATAATGTGATAAAGAGGTGAAAGTGCACATTCGTTAATGACAGTAGTGAGTTTATAATACAAGCTTTCCCCATTACTCTCTCTGGTTAGTCAACACAAAATGCTTAGTTGCTTAACGTGGTTCTAAAGCCATAATATTTTTTACCTTAATATTTTCAATATATTAAGATAAAAAATGTTCCAGTAGCAGTATGGGCGCCTCCCCCCAAACCCCCACTGCTGTCAAATCTTGTGAGCATAGAGCGCCGACAGGGATCCATGATGAGTAGGATTGGGGCTGCTCTGTACAAAACCATTGCACAGAGCAGGTAAGTATAACCTGTTTGTTATTTTTAAAAAAAGAAAAACTTTACCTCGTCTGTGTCCTGTGATGGACTCCAAGAAAAGGATTTTACATGTTAACCAAAAATCCTAATTTTTGTTGGTTTACATTTTCAAATACATGTAAAGCCATACTGCTGCATCTATGCAAAGTGTGAGCTGTAACTCTAAACTATCTGAGCTCCCAACTTAAGAGAAAAATGGAAAACAAAATATATATATTTTTTTATTGAGACTAGGTATGCCTTGGAGCTAGACCTATTGTCTCTAAAGATCCAGAAACACACAAGAAGCCCAAACTCACTCACGGCAGTTGAAGACACCCCTGTCTATTGAAATCCTAAGCAAAAATGGCAGCTACTCGGATTCCTTTTTTAACTAATAAAAGGACAGAAGGTTTGGAGTGTTCCTTTTATATAAGAAATGTGTTATCTTAATCAAGGCAAATCTTATTACAATTTATATTCTTTGAGGTATAGTAGAATTCTACTTCAGTTTTACATGCATTAACATCTGTTAAGAGCAACAAGAACACCAAAGGGAGAAGAGCAAAAATAGTTAATACAATTAATGATTTTATGCTGAACTGGTATAAGTTGTTTTTTTTTTTTTTTTTGTTTTTTTTTCTTTCAGTCTGAACGTGGGTCGTTTCTCTCCTTCAACAAACTATGACCAGACTCACTTGCACCCTCATGTGTTTTCTGATCAGCAACGGGCTCCCCCCACAAGCTACACTACACAAGGAAGCGCGGGGTACACCCCATCTGGTAGCACTGGTTATCATCAGGCCTTGAAAGTTCCTCAGCTAGAACAGTACCCTTCATTCCCACAAACCCCCCAACAGAACTACACTGCATCTGCTCTGCAGCAGGCCTTGCTCTCACCCACACCTAGCACATATACGAGGCACCACCAGCAACTTCCGCACATGCTTCAGGGTCTGTTGTCCCCACGACACTCTCTGACCGGCCATGCAGATGCACGCCTGCCTCCTGCTGATTTTATGCAGCTTATTAAACAACACCAGCAACAGCAACAGGAGTTGAATGAACTTTTCAACCAGCACCTGAGTCAAGGAGACACAGGCAACCTTTCCTTCCAGAGTCCCCCTGAAACTTATCACAATCTTCTTCAGATTCGAGCACAAGAATGTATGCATCAAGCAACGCCTACTCCTCCACCGCCCAGATTCCACCCGTCTATACTACATTCAGAGAGCATGGAGGAGGACTGTACTGGAGAAGGACATAGGATGGGTGAAGGGGAGACTGTCAGAGGAATAAGCAAACCCCATCAAGAGACTGGGCATGGGGATTCAGAAACTCTTCTAGGGAAACTGGCACTCCGAGAGCATGAGCTGGGAACACAACAGTATCAGCCACAGAATTCGTACAGTGGGACCAAGATGACCAGCAGAGGTAATTAGAAAGGGATAAATAGTAAATCCTAACTGAATGATGTTTACCTCACTACAGTTATTAGGCCTTGTTCATACGGGGCATACTATAGTGTATGCCCATGTTTACCCATATGAAGATGCGCAGGTTTTTCATGCATACCCATGCAGGCAGTCTCATTGATGTCAGTTGGGTTACAGTGGCTTTCTCGGACACAGACGCTACTTGCAATTTGACATTGGTGTGGATGAGTGTCCCTGAACTGACACGTTCTGCATTTGGGGCCTGTGCACCTGCATGGATTTCATCCAATCCATCGCAGTTGACATCAGTAGGACTGCCTGCACAGGGATGCACAGAACACCTGTGCAGGTAAACACGGTCTGTGCACAGGCCTATGTTATAGTACTCCCTGTGTAATGGAGACCTAAAATTTAAAAAGAAAATACTTTTTACCCTTCTATCATCTGTTTTAGTGCTGTAGATATCCTCTTCATCTCTGAACATCACTGATAATTGTGTGGCATTTTCAGGGTGGAATTCCTGATGGGGATAAAAAGAGGACCGTGCATTGTGTGATCACTTGTATTTTACATTGGGAATCTCAGTGAAAGGGGGACTGGTGCCTGAACAAGGACCTATAGGGCAGGGTTAAAGTGGTTTTAAAGTCTCAAGGAGCCATTGGCTCCTGCTGCTGTCACTCAAATCCTATGACAAGGGGGCGGGGCAAAGCCCTGCTGTCTATGTCTTTGGAGGCAGTCAGTGGAGCTCAGGAGCAAGCCCATACGAGTACCCCCCTAGCAAGCGGCTTGCTCGAAGGGGAAGGAGCACGGAGTGCTGGCATGGGACCTGAGAAAAGGAGTAGCTGCAAGAGTTGTTTTACACAAAGCAGGTAATCTTTAATATGACTTTAACTAAGTGTTCTTTATGAAAACCTACAAATTTAAACATGTGCAATTTATGCCTGCTCCCACCTCCTAGCCTACTATTGCTATAGGGAAACCACCAAGCTCCTCATTCACTCCCTTGTTATCTCTCTCCTTGACAATTGCAACTCCCTTCTCATTGGCCTACCTCTCCATAGGCTATCCCCTCTTCAGTCTATCATGAATGCTGATGCTGGACTTATCCACCTTACCAGTGTCCGTAACCCCTCTCTACCAATCTTTACATTGGCTCCCGATCGCCCAGCGAATAAAATTCAAAATACTAACCACAACATACAAAGCCATCCACAACTCTGCCCCAAGCTACATCACCAATCTTGTCTCCAAATATCACCCAAACCGTCCTCTCCGCTCCTCTCAAGACCTCCTACTCCCAAGCTCCCTTGTCACCTCCTCCCATGCTCGTCTCCAGGATTTCTCCAGAGCCTCTCCCTTCCTCTGTAACTCTCTACCTCAACCTGCCCGGCTATCTGCTACTCTAGCTGCCTTCAAGCGATCCCTGAAAACTCATCTCTTCAGACAAGCCTATCACACCTCCACTAATCTTTTACCACTTCCATCAGCTCACTCCCCACAGTTACAACCTTTTGTACCACCTGCCCCCCATTAGATTGTAAGCTCTTATGAGCAGGGCTCTCTTAATCCTTTTGTATTCTATTGTATTGTACCTGTATTGTCCCCCTTTAATATTGTAACGCGCTGTGTAAACTGTTGGCGTTATATAAATCCTTTATAATAATATAACTGATGCTTGGTTTAGGCCCCTTTCACACTGCCATGCCTTGAAAGTTGCGTGATTTTGAAGCGATTTAGCAGGCACAATTTTGATGCGATTTCAGGGAATGCCTGTGCAAACTTGAGGTTTATGGACCTCAAGTCGCATGAATGTCAAACCAAAGTAGTGCAGGGACTGCTTTCAGCACGACTTGAAGTCGCACAGATATGAATGGTTGTCATTGGAAATCATGGGGAACGACTTGTCATGTGACGTTGCAGTCTAAAGTTGCAGGACAAGTTGCACAAGTGTGAAAGGGGCCTTAGTCTCCTGCCCACCCCCACCAAGTGCAGTTAATATAACAGTAGTCCTGCACTTGTCCCCAAGTTCTCCATCATTTACATAGGTGATAACTCAAAGCCTTGTGCAAGACTATCATTACACCTGCTGCAGATTTAATTATCGAAATGACTCGTACATAAGGTTTTAGTAATTAGGTTTACATATACTTTACCGACCAGGCTTTTTCTGGCACTATTTGTTTATAAGTTTAAATCAGTATTGTTTGCTCGAAAATTACTTGGAACCCCCAAACACTATACTTTTCTTTTTTTTTAGCAGAGACCCTAGGGAATAAAATAGAGATGATTCCAATGTTTTATGTCACACGGTATTTGCGCAGCAGTTTTTCAAATGCATTTTTAAAAAAAAAAAACAAAGAAACATTTGAATGAATTTAAAAAAACCCAAAACAATATATATATATATACCCTAATTTTTTTGTAAATGTGAATTATGTTACACTGAGTAAATAGATACCCAACATGTCAAACTTTAAAATTGTGCATGCTCGTGGAATGACGGCAAACTACGGTACTTTAAAAATCACCATAAGCTACGTTGTACACGCCTTTAAAGTTTACCTGTTGAGTTACAGAGGAGGTCTCATGCTAGAATTATTGCTCTCGCTCTAACATTCGCAGTAATACCTCATGTGTGATGTGAACACCTTCTGAAACATAGAAACATAGAAAAGTGAGGGCAGAAAAAGACTGAGTAGTCCATCGAGTCTGCCCCTTTTTATTTATTTATTAATTTTTTTTATATTAACCTTGTTGTCTGACTATAGATTTAGGTTTTGCCTGCAATCATGGAGGGATGGGGGCGCTTTACTCCTTACTTTTTTTTTTTTTTTTTTAACACTGTCCATTTTAATCATTTGTTTTAGTAGAAATCTATTCAAAACTATATTGTAGGACCTCAATACACATCACAGGAAACACCCTTATGGCTAAGTGAGGATCAAATTAGGAAAAGACTTGAAATACTTAACGTTAATAAGTCACCGGGACCAGATGGCTTGCACCCGAGGGTCCACTCAGTCAAGAAATTGCCAGAGCATTGTACCTAATTCTTAAGAACAGTCTACTGACTGGTATGGTACCAGCTGATTGGAGAAAAGCCAATGTAGCACCAATATATAAGGACCAAGATATAGCCCTGGAAACTACAGGCCAGTTAGCTTAACATCAATAATATGCAAGCTCTTGGAGGGAATAATAAGGGACTATATACAAGATTATTGTAAGAAAAACGGTAGCATTAGCAGTAATCAGCACGGTTTCATGAAGAATCACTCCTGCCAAACCAATCTATTAACCTTCTATGAGGAGGTAAGCTGCCATCTAGATAAAGGAAGGCCCGTTGACGTGGTGTATCTAGATTTTGCAAAAGCATTTGATACAGTCCCCCATATACACTTAATGCACAAACTAATGTCTGTCGGCATGGATCAAAGGGTGAGTACCTGGATCGAAAACTGGTTACAGGGGAGAGTCCAGAGGGTGGGGATTAACAGGGAGTACTCCAAATGGTCTGGTGTGGAAAGTGGGGTCCCCCAGGGATCTGTCCTGTGACCAATCCTATTCAAGCTATTCATAAACGATCTAGAGGATGGGGTTAATAGCTCAATCTCAATATTTGCAGATGATACCAAGCTAAGCAGGGCAATCATTTCTCCACAGGATGTGGAAACCTTACAAGAAGATCTGAACAAATTAAAGGGGTGGGCAGATAAGTGGCAAATGAGGTTTAATGTAGAAAAATGTAAAATAATGCATTTGGGTACCAAGAATATGAACGCAAATTACTCACTAGGGGGAGAGCCTCTGGGGGAATCTAGGATGGGAAAGGACCTAGGGGTCCTAGTAGAGAACAGGCTCAGCAATGGCATGCAATGCCAAGCTGCGACAAGCAAAGCCAACAAAATGTTGGCATGCATCAAAAAGCGGATAAACTCCAGGGATATATCAATAATTCTCCCCCTCTACAAGTCTCCGGTGAGGCCACACCTGGAGTATGCCATCCAGTTCTGGGCACCAGTCCTCAGGAAGGATGTCCTGGAACTGGAAAGGGTTCAGAGAAGGGCAACAAAGCTAATTAAGGGATTAGAGGACCTTAGTTATGAGGAAAGATTACGAGAACTGAACTTATTCTCTCTGGAGAAGAGACGCTTGAGAGGGGATATGATTTAAATGTACAAATACTGTACTGGTGACCCCACAATAGGGACAAGAGAATCCATGCAAGGGAGCACACAGACACGCTGCCATTCATTAAAAATTGAGGAAAGGCGGTTTAACTTTAAACTGCGTAGAGGGTTTTTATGGTAAGAGCAGTAAGGATGTGGAATGAATTCTCTTCCACAAACAGTGGTTTCAGCTGGGAGCATAGATTGTTTCAAAAAACTATTAGATAGGCACCTAAAGGACCACAACATTGAGGGATAAACAATGTAATACTGACATAAAAACACACACATCGGTTGGACTTGATGGACTTGTGTCTTTTTTCAACCTCACTATGTAAGCGTCCCTTGAGATCAAATGCACATTTGATGTATTTTTAGCAATATTTACCTGTGAAAACATCTCTTGTGTAGACATCTTAAAACCCTGCTGGGCCCCGCCACCTTCTATGATAGAAGCTGCAGCAAACTCGAAACTGTCATTCAAGTGACACTCTATAGTATTCTGCTTCATTCCTCCCCCTGACTACTGCATTCAAGGTTATGTAGGGGGGGCGGAGGAGCTTGGGCAGCACAGGCAGTAACTAGACACAATTTGTAGAGGAAAAGGCTCCGACAAGGCAGGAGAAGAGGGAAACTATGGCTGTTCTAGGGAGTCGGCTTTTCCTGGCCTCCTCCCTGAGTGGATGAATTCCCTAGCAAGTTCAAAGGCACATTGCAAGTAAATAAATTGTTTATGGAAAGCAAAAAACAAGCTTGTGAAATTCTTGATCTTTCTGTGCTTTTACTGCCCCTTTTTTAAAGGCTAAGTTTAAATTTTTAATAAAATACTCCATGCAGTTATGGGGTACCAGTGTAATAAAATTAGTGCACATATTTGAAGTATTGTGCTTAGTTTAAATGCCATACCAGTAGGCCATTTGCCGCATCCACAGAGCCTGGCCAAAAGAACTCCCATTGTAAAGGTCGCCATGTCCCTTGCAGGTTCTGATGCTTTATATGTTGAGAGTGCAATGCACTCGCCCTGATGCAAGTAGCGCTAGGGTTTGAGGAAAGATGGCCTACTGGTAAGGCTTTTATACTAAGCACAATATTTCAAAGTTGCACATTGTTGTAACACAATGGGGCTCCTTGACTGCATAGTGTATTTTATTGAAAGGATAGATTTTGCTTTTAAGTTGGTGTTTGGGTCTTTTAAAGTGTATGTAAACCCAAGAACATAAATGTAATACATTTCAGAATGTCAGGCCTTCAATATGGTGGCTGCATTAGTTCTCTTTTCATGCGATTTGTTTATTTTCACCTGGTGATCCTGCCAGTAACTCACTTCCTGGCCTAGGGTGTCAATGCTTACTGTGTCTGTCCAAGAGCAGCATTGACACTCTAGACCAGTAAGTGTGTTTAGGACTACAGAAGAGCTCACCCTTTTCTCATCTTCATAACTTATGAGAGAGGTGTTTTGTAATTCAGAGTTCACCTGGGCTGATGATATTGTTTGAGGTAATGTTGCACAGCTCACAGGAAATTACAAGCTCACTAGATCAACCGGTATCTTTGCATCTATCAATGAGGATATTTTAAGGTGCTTTCAATTCAATGTTTAACACACCATAGGAGAAAATAAGAGAAGTTGGGACTATTATTATGTAAACTTAAGGAAACCATAAGAAATGCATGCAGGCTACCATTGCTTATCTCTTCCTGAAATGCCTTGCTGTTGTATTGTGTTTTGGCAATAATACATTTTACAGTACAGACCTAAAACAAGTATACAGATTGCTTTCTGGCTTACATTTGTGTTGCTTCTTTAGGTCTTTCACATAGAAATAGTGAAGAGAGATAAAGTCAGCCAATTAGCATTTTCAGAAAGATTAGCATGATCTATGCCAGGGCTTGACAAATTTGCCTTGAATCTAGGAGCCAGCTAAAAAAGATAGGAGCCAGTTTTTTATAGCGTAGTGTTGGGTTGTCAGCGCCCCCGGGGTAAGACAAGTAATTTGCGCCTCTCTAATCCTAACTTACTCACAGCAGAGCAGCCAGTCAATAACTCCACCGTTTCATCAGGGTTATAGGCTGGCCAGAAAGAGTGACACTAAAAAATCTGTTATGGGGGAAACTCCTTATTATGCTGAATGCATAGTGACTGCGGCACGTAAAACGCCCTCATCTGCTGCCTAATGGAGCTTAAGGGTGGCAAAAACATGTCTCTACTGCACATTTTTACCACCCAACTTGCACATCTAAACAAAGCCTTAGTGACATTCTAAATAAAATACAAAAAAAAGGTGAAAAGTATTCCAGCGCTGCTGATCTTATGCTGCCTCTTTGCAGCCACTTCCCGCCTACATGTGTGTCCCCCACAGTGACTTTTCATTGCTCTAGTGGGTTTCCGGTCACCATGAAATACTGGAGCCCAGCTGCACATAAAGAGTGGTAATTGTTGATGGTACACAGGGCTTTATCACAATTTTGTTGCTTAGAATAAAGGTCACTCTTTGCACTGGAAATAAGATTCGTTGTTTTAACACTATTTCGG